>OMNZ01111454.1:0-14652 GCA_900303255.1 Lesueurigobius sanzi
TGGGCGAACTCCCATGAACCCTCGAGGACCTGATGGAGGGTATAGAGCTGGTCCAGTGTGCCGTGACCGGGACGAAAACCACACTGCTCCTCCTGAATCCGAGGCTGGAATAGACCTTCCCAGGGAGGCTGAGGCTATGATCCCCCTGTAGTTGGAACACACCCTCCGGTCCCCTTTCTTAAATAGAGGGACCACCACCCCAGTCTGCCAATCCAGAGGCACTGTCCCCGACCGCCACGCGATGTTGCAGAGACGTGTCAGCCAAGACAGTCCTACAACATCCAGAGACTTAAGGTACTCAGGACGGATCTCATCCACCCCTGGAGCCTTACCACCGAGGAGTTTTCTAACCACCTCAGTGACCTCAGCCTGGGTGATGAACGAGTCCGCCTCAGAGTCCTCAGTCTCTGCTTCCTCATCGGAAGACGTGACGGTGAGATTGAGGAGATCCTCAAAGTATTTCTTCCACCGCCCAATACTGTCCCTACTCGAGGTCAGCAGCTCACCACCCGCACTGCGGGTGCTTCCCACTGCTGAGGCGCCGGACGGTTTGCCAGAATTTCTTCAAGGCCGACCGATTGTCCTCCTCCATGGCCTCTCTGAATTCCTCCCAGAAAAGTAATGAGCAGCGCATCCGAAATGACAAGACGAGTGCACTACATGTCCTGAATAATAACGGATTTCTGCGACCAAGACC
Source organism: Lesueurigobius sanzi (assembly GCA_900303255.1). Taxonomy (NCBI): domain Eukaryota; kingdom Metazoa; phylum Chordata; class Actinopteri; order Gobiiformes; family Gobiidae; genus Lesueurigobius; species Lesueurigobius sanzi. The sequence continues at coordinate 698 of OMNZ01111454.1, forward strand.
GACCAAATTCAAGACACACTTTATTATTTGGGGATATATATTTGTCAGAAACGTTTTACTCAACAGATTTTACAATAATGAAGAAAACGGCTTGGATTGTTGCATTTTGCCAGAGAAGAGAAGCTAGCGATCTCAAGCTAACGGTAAGCAGCTAATGTTAGCACCTTTTCCTCGTAGCAGGTCATATTTAAGAGGGTTTTATTCATAAATAATCCACAACACGCCACTAAAGCCATGTTTTGGAGCGTTTCATTCATCCGTGTTGAGTCCTGACACTCTCCTCTGTTTACGTCGAATGCTCACAATGGCCCGTCTAGTGACACTAGTTTTTGAGATGCATTGTGGGAAATTTTGAGAGCCCTGTTTTTTTCTCTCTGGACATTTGGACACCCCTAGAAAATGGCGTATCCACTATATAGTACACTATATAGGGAATAGTGTGGACATTTCGGACACAGACTTAGTTTATTGCTAATTTCTCTGTAATTCCTGGGCCAATCCACATGAAACAAAAACTGTCACAAAGTCCAATGTCTTCTCTGTCAGCACATATGAACTAAGGTCTCATTATTTTCTCAAAGGTGTCCAAAATTCAAAAACATGTGTGTCTTATTGGCCAGTAGAAAGGACTTTCAGCCATAAGAATAATATGACAGATTTGTGATTCCAATTACGTCTATGCAGACAACACTCAGATCTACGTGTCACTGACATGTGAACATGGGCCTGTAGACTCACTCTGTCACTGCCTGGAACAGATCAGTGTGTGGATGCAAAATAACTTTCTCCAGCTAAACTCAGACAAAACTGAAATTATCATCTTTGGCCCACAGAAGCAAAGAGAAAGTGACATCAGTCACCTCGAGTCTCTCTCTCTAAAACCTAAAAATCAGGTTAGAAATCTAGGAGTAATCATGGACTCAGACCTGAACTTAAACAGCCACGTTAAATCAATAATATCATCAGCTTTTAACCATCTAACAAACATTGCTAAGATCAAAGGTGTCTAAAGCAGACTTAGAGAGACTGATCCATGCATTTGTCTCCAGCAGGTTAGACTACTGTAACAGCTGCTAACTGGCCTCTAAACCAGCTGTAAAACAGCTGCAGTACATCCAGAACGCTGCTGCTCGAGTCCTGACTAGAACCAGGAAATACGACCATATTAGTCCAGTGCTCAGATCTCTGCACTGGCTTCCTGTCGCTCAGAGAATAGATTTCAAAATAGCTCTGCTTGTTTACAAGTCTCTTCATGGTCTGGCACCAAAGTACATCTCTGAGTGGTCTCCTGCTGGTTCCCAGAGTCAGGACTAAACATTGAGGCTGCGTTTCAGTTTTATGCAGCAAAAACCTGGAACAGTCTGCCAGAAGATGTGAGACAGGTCTCAACTTTGACAATGTTTAAATCCAGGCTGAAAACAGTTCTTTTTAACTGTGCATATGTCATATTTGTTCTGGGGTTGGCTCCAATATCTGATGCCAGTATCAGATCAGTGCATCCCTGCCAAAAAAGCTACAGGTAAGTCTGACCAAGATCCTGCCTCCTGCACTTTGCTTGTCAACTGTTCCTAAGGCACTGCTTGAAGGGTGGGTCAAACACATAAAAATACAAGTACAAGTTAAGTTTCAGAACAAGATTCAGTTAATACTATAATCATAACCCTAATCTAATACAGCATGTACAATAGTTATTAAATTGATTGTAACCCTCTGTATTCATGGTAAAATACGGCTTCACTTTGCTGATTATCAAGTGGTGAAAGAAACCATCTTGACGCTCTATTCCCAGAGGGACCCCTGCAAGCTGCTGACAACACATGCTTTATGACAGAAACTGAGGCGCATAAAAATGTCGCCTAAACTGTTCCTGGGCAGAATATCTTAATGACCAACGAATCATCTCACTTTATCGCTGTATATAAAACGACAGACATATTATTCCCTCCCTGCATCCATCAAAAGGAAGCCCACCACACCACCGCCGCCAGGATATCAATCTGATAAGCAAACTTGCGGCCGTGTGAATAATGACAGTGTGGGGAGAGGGCTGACGCAAACGAATGCCACGACTGCTTGGAGAGGCGCAAACACGCTGCCATGGCACCCTCTAGTGGCGAGGACCCCCCTAATCCTCAACCCAATTAACTCCAAATACCAAAATCATGCTCATCGTCATGCCAGGCCCTTATCTTATCGGGCCTGAGTCAACAGGAATGCACCAAAGTGTCAAACAATTACAGGGTGCTGCTCCACGGGCTTATCTGAAATTGACAACTCAGGTTTAAACTGTGTGTGCGTGTGTGTGTGTGTGTGTGTGTGTGTGTGTGTGTGTGTGTGTGTGTGTGTGAGTGTGTGAGTGTGTGAGTGTGTGAGTGTGTGGGCAGAAAGGAAAAGGGAAGAGAGGAGGAGGAGACGAATCAGCCGCTGACGTCAAAGCCAAGTTTTCAAGGACACTGTGGGCAAGTTTTCGGGCCAACGCGTGCGACCTATCGGCTGCGGCTTCATCCGAGTGAAAGGAGGAAACATACAGGTGTGCGCACAATGGGGCCCCTACATAAGCACTGATAGACGTTTTCCGACGGTGAGTCACCGGTGAGTCACGGGGGCCAGGAAGTCAAGGGACACCTCTCGGCGGCATCCGGAGCCGTAACCTTGTCACGGGCGGTGAGTGGGCACGTGCGTATCCGTGGCCGAAAGGTTGCCAGGTAATGAGGAGGGTGTGAATCAGCGATCAAAGACGTGTCAAAATCAATACACAACAAAAAGAGGGGGGGCCCGGCATCAGCGCACACCGCAAATGAGGGCTTTTTGAGTTGACAGCTTGTAGGAGGAAAGGAGCATGTTGGCACGCATTCCCAGGTATGAGGTATGAATTATACATCTAGCACTGGTGAACATGAAGAGAGGGGCACCCGCGAAAGCTTGTTAATTCAGCGGAGGCTCGCGTTCACGGGAAGCGCGTGGAATGGCATGAAAAGGTGTAAAACATGAGGGCTCGAGTGAGAATTTGCAGAATAGTGAATAAAAAACAATAGTATTAAGACGCGAACACAAAAACGCATTCACGTATAGAGACAATGTTAAAGCTGAAGTAAAGACGTAGTGATACGGATAATACACAAAATGTTACTTCTACAGCTGTAAATGTATCAGTTGAACAAGCCTCTGGAGCAGGGTCGGCACAAGTATTCACGGGGCCCTAAGCAGAATTATGTCATGGGGCCCTTGCAACTTCAGTTTGTTTTCAGCTCGACACAGTATACAGTATATTCCCATAAATGAGACACAGAGTAAGTTTCCCCATCCTTCAACCTTCAATGTTTGTAAAAGAAAGTAAAGACTACACTGCACAAAGAAATCTAGACATTTGTAAAATGTTCTTGAAATTGGGTACTGAAACTCAGGGAAAATATACAAATTTTAAGAAAGTTTTATGTATGTTTTCTGTGTAGTAGTTATTTTGAGGAGACATCAACATCTGAGGGGAATTTATGAGGTACACAACACCTGCAGCACTATTGGGGGCCCCCTGGTGGTCTCGGGGCCCTAAGCAGCTGCCTAGTCTGCTTATTAGGCTGGGCCGGTCCTGCTCTGGAGAAAGAGGTGAAGCGCCCTCAACTAACCCAACCCAGGCCTGTGTCGACAATATTTGAAAATCTTTACTATCCTGCAAAAAGTTGAACTTTCTGGAAAGTACATTTGCCTTTAATTTGAGTGAGTCTGTTTACACCTTATAATTATAACAAATTTCACTTTAATTGAAATTAGACGTTTATTTCCTATTCCACTGGACGTTTTCTACTCAAATTAAGGTCAAATATTCTTCATTTTAGTCATTTTAATTTATTTTGCAGATTACAAACCCATAAGTTAGTTTGCATGATCTGGTCTATACATTTGAGATTCTTAGTAAAGTGAAAAAATGTGGACTCTTGTCAACCAGAACCAGACAACAAATAAAATGTATTATTATTACTAAACCAGGACTAAAGCAGAGACTGAAATCAATGTCTAAACCAGGACCAAACAAAAAAGGACTAAACGATTACCCTGGACTAAACCAGGACTAAACCCTAGGACTCAATCAGAAATAAACCAAGAGAAAACTGGGTCTAAATCAGGTCTAAACCAGGACTAAACCAAGAGGGGAACATGTCAAAACTGAAACTAGGACTAAAACAGGCCTAAACCCCAGAAAAAGCAGATGGCTTTAGTCGCCTTTATAAGAAAATTTACACATGAATTGTGATAAAAATCGAAACTGTGATTCAAACTAAAGAAAAAACTTTTTGGCCATATCACCCAGCCCTAACATCAGGACTAAACTGGGACTCAAAAAAGTTAAAAATTTGACCAAACAATTCCTAAACCTGTTATAACACCTGAAAAACAGAAAACACCTGCCTTAAACGCATGAATAATGTATAAACGAAATTCTTGTCTGTTTCAAATCGCAGATGATCGTGAGTGCCACAGTTTGAGGACCTTTTGAGAACTTAAGATAAACCTGGTGCCCCTCCCCCCAACCTCCTATCACCCCTACAGCCGTCACTCCTCCGCTCCTCTGTGGTCCACTCCTCCTCGCTGCTTCTCTAAACACTCACTCCAATGTGGCGGAGTTCTTGGGCCTGACAACAGTGCATTTGTTTCCCCTCCATACAGCTGCAACCGATCCTTAAGTGGGCTTCTTCACACCGCCTGCACTTAGCCTGCACTAGTGGAGCGATTACTTCCAAAAAACCTCCATCCATCCTTCAGTTTGAGGCAACTGCTTCTGCCGGCTGGATCACGAAGGCAGTTTGACGAAATGGACAGGGTTTAAAATGGCCGGGCATGTTTATCTCTAAAGCATAAATTATACTGAAGTGGACGCTGCAGCGGAATAGGGAAAGAATTTGAATTGAGCGATATCAATTTCAAACTGTTGCGTATATTACTGTCTTAAATATGAGAATAAAGTGTATTGTCAGAGCTAATAAATCTGTATAAATTCAAAATTGTCCTCATTTCTTGGGTTTCAAAACTCAATAAATCAGGCAGGAATTGAATATTGAAAAATCCCTCAGAAAAAAACATTGTAAAATTGTTAAGTTCAAGACTGGGAAGTCCAATCAGTAGCTCAGGAGCTACCAGTAGCTCGCCAGCCCTTCTCAAGTAGCTCGCCTTGATGCTTGATGTAACCTGGCATGTGCCAGATTGATATGCATATCTCTCTGATTTGAGTTCTACGCATTATCAATCTGGAAAGGCTCTCGTACAATCCAGTCGGGAAAGGGAGGGACCGTTACCAGCAGTACTTGAAGATAATTGGGTGAAGCGCCCGATGGTAGCCGCCTGCCTTTACCGTAGTCAGCGGCAGAGCGTCTCGGTGTGACGTTATAGCACCATGTCCCGCCTTAAACCCCAACGGAGGCACGTCATTGGTCCCGCAGCTTTCGGAGTCGAGCCCGATCGTAAGGGATTGGAGCCTTTCAAGATGTATCCTCACATTTGTGAAATCACAAATCTCGTGAGAATACATCTTGCAGCGCAAGGTTATGCTTGATGAGTCAAATTTTAAATGCTTTTGTTTGTTCTAATAAAACAACTCCAAACATTTAGGTGAATATAGCAAAATATAAAGCGGAAACTACAGTCATTCTCTTGTGTTGTGCTGATGTATTGTGTTGAATTACCATGTTGACAGTCCTAGAGACCTAGTTACATGTTTTTCTTTGAAGCATAAGTAGCTCTCTGCCATTTTTGTCACGCAAAAGTAGCTCACGTGGTAAAAAAGGTTGGAGACCCTGCTGTAGGAGCTACTAAAGTGGAGATATTGTCGAAAATTGTAAGAAAAATGATCATTGAAGTTACAGTGCAACCAGTGCAATAATGACACTCCTTATTCTAAATATGAGGACATGTATTTGTTCCAGGTGAAAGTTCATATGTTAAGAGAGTAAACTGGCCCAAAACCTGGTAAAAAAAAAAAAAAAGTTTTGCATGCAGAGTTTTGGCTTAAATAAATAGCAGATAGTAAAAAAAAAAAAGCCTAGCTATTCAAAGCAGAATTACAAGCCTCTGGTCACAATGCCATGCTCTCAGCGCAGTAACAAGTCCAGGAAGCCTCAGAATAGAGGCAGGAAGGTCATTTGGTAAACACAATAAAACATGTTAAGGGCCGCGCAACACAGAGAGCCAGGAGCTGGACTCACCCGATCAGTTGCTCCATTGCGGATCCGTGGGGCCCCTCGCCGGAGATCACCATGGAAGTCATCTGCCTAGAGCTGAACGGCAAGAGAGAGCGGTCAGTCAGAACAAGCCGCTCTGAAAAAGCACACAGTCGTTCTTAAGTGTCTGATAGTGCGTCCTGTGTCGGTGAGGGCCTCTTCTTCAGGGCGCTCGGGTCCCGGGGTGTTGAGTTTCAAACAGACAGAGATTTATGAGGGAAAAGGCAACAGTTCATGTCCTTTGTCTATGACATAAGTGGGGAAAAAAGCATTTTGGTCCAACATACTTGATGATGAATTAGACTTTTGTGATTATGAAAAAAATGATTATTTTGGAGGTAGTGCAGCACAATATATCAATATATGGTATGATCACAATATTAGGTGATGTAATACTTTTATTGAGAAAGGACTCCAGGAAGAATAGTCTCTGCTTAGGTAGAGACTAATGGGGATCCTTAAATAAAGACATAAAGCCTGTTTTTGTTACAGTTGTGGCCAAAAGTTTTAAAAGCCATTTATTACCAAAAAAACGGTTTGTTTGCGCTTTTCAACTGGAAATGTCCCTTATCAAAAGTTTACATATTGTGCTTCTTGAAACAAACATCAATTTTGTCAGAGAGTCCTGTATTTCAGCTGAAGGGAGTTTTTCTTTGCTCCTGAACAGTTTTCCTGGCAGTTGTTGAAGGTCATGTAAACATTAGATCAGGGACATTTGAGTCGTTTCTGTTTCATTATGATTTCAAAAGAGTAAACTCGGTTCTTTGGCAACAAATGGCTTTGCACAACCACTGACCATGAGAGGAAACAAAGATGTATGTGTTATCATTAATATTCTATGAAAAATGGCCAAAAGATTAACAACTGTATAATGTTCCTAATTGTCTTGTTTTGGTCATGATTTTGTGTTTTTCAAAGTCTTGTTTCGGGCTGAAAAAGAAGTTACTTACGATTTCTGTTCAGATTTAATAGAAGACACCATGTTCAAACAGTTTTGTAAAATATCACACTAATATCATCATTGCAATATTACATTCCTTTTTTATTGTTGAATAATATGCCCTGCCCTGCTCCCCTTCCAAACGGCCCTCTCATAGCGCTGACCTATTTCAAGTGAAGCTCTTATGGAGACCGATTAAACAGTCACCAGCGGCGAACGCAACACCTGGACTCAGTGGACAGGGGGCGACACTCTCTCTCTCTCTCCCCCTCAGGTCATTAACTCCAACATCTGCTCAGAGGAAGGACGGTAACTTTGCGTCGGGGCGAACCAATGCGCCAAACGCCCTCTCAGTCCGATCGCGTTCGCCGCCAGCCGCTGCTTTTTGTCAAATTGATGTTACGGCCCTGGCACGGAAAACACAGGAAAGAGATGGAGCCAAAACATGCACACTCTGCTTCCTTCATTCTGACCGTCAAGGGCACTGACACTGGCATAATGGAGCCTGGACTCGGGCTGCTCAGCGTCTGTGCAGGGAAGTGACATCTAACTTTACTCGCATCATTTCAATGACCAAAAAAAACATCTTTTCATTTGGGAAAGCTTTGAGAGCAGCCAGTTGCTTTCAGAAACAGAAGCACAGCAGCAAAGTAACCTCTACTGCTGCAGTTTTGTTCCAGTCGAATGTTTTGGTTCAATAGCTGTGGGCGATATTAAGAAAAAGGAATATTTTGTGGGGCTTTCTCAAAAACGCTAATAAAGATAAGAATTTAGATTGCTTAGTCAGGCAGTTAGCCAGGTTTCAGCAAGTGGAGGACAAGTGTTTTGAGGAGAATGAGATGAGTGCTCAGGATTATTTAAACACTATTGAATGAAACAAAACACAGCTCCGGGTGTGTTTTTGAGAAAGTGTGAGAAAGATGGCTTAAAGCGCAAAAAAAGGCAGTTTAGCAGAATAACTTCTTAATCTTAGCCTGGAAAAATGGCTAAACCTATAGCATCTGGCTCTGATTAGCGCCTAATGGCCAAATAATATCAAATTATACTATTAACAAAGTGAGCACAAAGTTAAGAAGTTATAAACCTGACACGTGCTTTAGAGGCCTACAATATTCTTCCTGTCACAACACAATTGGCTTCCTTTCATCTCTGGGAATCCAGTCAAGACTGGATTGTTCTGGAACAGCACCAAAGAATTCTTGTCTGGCCTCAGTGGCCTGTGACTGACTTCACTGATGATGTTGAAGGGATTTAACCGCGATAAAGAAGGGGAAAGGTGTCAAGGCAAAGGTTTGGACCAGTTTACTCTCTTAACGTGTAAACTTTCACCTGGAAAGTAGAGTGTAATGATTCAATGTATCTGGTTTGCACTTTCTCCTTCAGACTCCAAACTTTCCAGTCTTGTACTTAAGAGTTTGAAGGTTTGTTCAGAATGTTTTTCAAAATGTCATTCTTAGCCTGATTTACTGAGTTCTGAATCCCCCCAAAACAAGGCAAAATGTACATTTCTACTCATTTTTTCACTCATAACTACTTTATTTAAAGACTAAACAAGATATCCAAAATCCCCTCGTTGTAGCCAATATGTCAACAATACTATTTTAGTTTTTCCTTGCCGTGGAGGAGGCTCTAAGGATGGCTGGTACAGTATGCTACGCTACTTTTGTTTAGACATTTGTTTTACACATGACACTGTTCTGATGTCTGTGAAGCCCTATGAGGCGACTCTTGTTGTGATATTATTGGGCTATACAACTTGATTGAAAATAACCCTATATTTTAACACAGCTCTATCCATTATCTGTAAACCGTTGCTAAAATATTGTCAATTTTCCCCCTGTTCACCTGCAGTGCCTCGCCTTAAAATGACACTCACCATCAAGTCTTGCTATTACAAGAATATACCAGGTCAAAAGTAGGTCTAAACCAGTACAAAATCAGACTACACCAGTGGTTCTCAACTGGTGGGTCGGGACCCAAAAGAGGCTAGGGGAATGATTTTCAGAGGGTCGCGACGCAAGCCCTTCCCTGGGAACTGTTTGATTTCACCTTTCATTGACTGAAGAAGAATAAAAATCCACATTACACAATACAAAAAATGATATCTCGCTCAAATTAAGTGTATTTGATTCTGACTCATCAAATAAAAAAACATGCCAGTGGAAATATTTTTGCACTTAAAAGAAGAAAAAACATGTTATTTGAAGTAAATTTAGGTTTATAGTCTAATCAAGGACAAATAAACTCATTTCAAATTTTCTACATGACTATTTGCAGCGTAGTCTCTTTAAATTGTCATATTTTCAGTTTTAAGGCTTCTCACATCCCGATTCAACAAGAATCATGTGTAAAATACCATATTTTACATCTAAATTTGGGCCATGGCTTGTCATACTGGACTGAACAGCACAAAGCACAACTTCTCGATCTCACTGGCTTTGAGTCCAGGTGCAGCACATGTCCTTTTCCCTCTTGCTTTGCCCATGTTGTTGTTGTGTGTGTAAGTTTGTGGCCCCTGCGGCTGAGGCAGACGGCAGCGTGAGGCATGTCCCGACACACACAGCAGCAGCAGCAGCAGCAGCAGCAGCAGCAGCACACACATGACTGATGACTGAGCATGAGTGACTGATTTAGGAGCTGTTGGTTCAATCGCCGCGTCAGGTCTGCCTTCCTGTCATTTGAAATACCGAGAGGACGAACAATACAACAATACGTGCATAACATTTCATACCATGACATAATCAGATTGGAAAAATGTCACATCCATGATTGTGTACAAACGTTTGCTGATAGGCCATTATGGCTTACTAGAACAGGAGGAAACTCAGCCATCGTATGTTTAGAATGGGTGAAATAACAAACAAATGATGCACTCAGGTATAGTTGAATAGCTTTTATGCTAACAGGATTAAAAAGCCAACGCCTTTGGGCTCACAGGCCTTCCTCAGGGGGGCAAACTCTTATTTTAGCTAAACATTTCTATATTGATGCTATGCTAAGTATTTGCAACAATTTCCCGATACGATATGCGTCCCAATACAGGGTCCACTATATGATACGCATCCTGACACAAGTATCCTGGTGCAGTGTCCATAAAACAATACATACAATATTCCAAAGAAATGTACGAAAATGATCTTATAGGTACTTTGAATAAAAGTGTTTATTACGCTGAAAAACCTGTAATGGCAGTAGTTGGCGTGTGTTGTGATGCGTTCTGAAGTGACCATGACAGGGTTTATACAGGTAGCAGCAAGTCAAATACTACAATGCCCAAATACTACATTTTTAATGCCACAAATCGGTGAGCATTCAATATAAATTTCCATATTCAATAGAAAATTTGATAGAACGGACAAAATTTCTACAGAAAGTGTATGATTTTTGCCAAAACTCCAGTCTAGACCCTCATTTTTGTATTTTTGACAAACTTCTGCTGTAAAAGTAGTTGGACAATGACATTATTTTCCAAGAACTTTTGATTTAATGCCAGTTTGAATTCAATTTAATGCTTTTTAATGACATTCAAGGCCTGATTTTTGACAAAATTCATTAATAAATCTTCCGTAATTTGACTTCTTCTTTATCACCACAGTTTCCCCTGTAAATATTTACTTTGTGTATACCGTTCTCTAATTACTAATACCCACTGTTTGCTTAGGGAGTGGGTTGCTCACGTCATCTTACCGCAATGGTCTTTGATTTGATGTGTCTTCTCATCATTTGTACGCCACAGACATATGCAGTTACACTTGTGGCACGGGTCCACGGAGCTGTCGTCCTTAAGCACCAGGACTTGTGAAAACTGCTCTTACACAACGCCATAAACCAGTCGAAATGTGAGTCATCGCGGAGGATACGGCTCGTCATTCACCAGCAACCGGATTTGTTCTTTTGAGCGTGTGTGGTACCACTACGGCAAACAACGAGCCAACTCTGTCAGTGAGCAAGATCCTACTTCCTCGGCCCAATCCCAAACATTTAAGGGGAGGCACTGCAGGCAAAACTTGAATTATGAATCTGTTTTAATGTTTCTCCATAGAATTATATGGGAAATAGCGTGTAACAAATATATCAACATAATAAAACCATGAATTTAAACCTGGCTCTATGCAGTGTTTACATTTCGTCACCAAAGATACAAGCAAATTTTGCCCTTATTTCATATGAAAACACAAAATCACAGAAAACTCGCAATGCATTTCATCCCCATATTCACGTCAGAAATATATGACAAAAGTTTCAAGTTGATGTCTCTCAACTGAACAGTTTTCCCTATTCACCTGCAGTGTCTCGCCAAAATAAGATATCGTAATCTCGCCCACGCGCTTCTTCCTTTTCCCCTCAGACAATCGAATTAGTCACTCTCCATTGTGGAAGCCTGCCTCATATCCAGCGTGTGCGTCGGCCGTGAAAAAAAAGAAAAAAAAAGAAGAAAAACAGCAAAGTGCATCCCTTTCCTGGACAACAGGTCACAGCTGATCGGGCATAAACACAGGACACATCTTTAGCACTCTCCACCTTTCACATATCCTTTGATTAGATTTGCCATTTGTGTTTCAAAGTGAAGCTTCACATGAGAAAGTGCATTTTGAAGAGTTCTCAACTACAGGGTTTAGATCCTCAGAGACAGAATATTTTGTTTCTGCAGTCTGTAATTTCATAATTGCAACAAGATTTCCTTTCGTAGGGTTTGAACAATGAGTGAGGTCTAGGATTCTCACACAATGCTGTCATGTTTTGAAAGAGTCAAGGACATGTGACTTTTGCTCAAGCGAATTGGAGGACTCTATATTGGAATATTTAAAAGTCATACCGACTGCTGTGCTAAGTATGTGCAGTATTCAACAGGAAAAAGTATTTGTCTCATCATATCAGTGGTTGTTGTAATAGAAGTAAAGATAGTCTTGTGATAGGCTTGTGACAGACCGGGCCGACCTTTGTAAAGTTGTAATACAATAGAAATCATTTGTACATGTATGAGAAATAGCATGTTGTTACTTTCTAGTGTTTTACTCCCTCTGACCCAGAGTACCTTTGCTTCTAAGCATCTTTTTAAGACCCTCCCTGCACTGGACTTTTAGTTTACAAGCAATGAAAAATTGTATAATAAGATTGAAACAGTGCAGATATTAGAGGTAAGGTACACATATTTTGGATTATACTGTTGCCAGGAATACAAAACGTGCTCCTAATGACCAGCTAGTAGGCCTGTATTGGGATATGTATCATATCGTGGACCCTGTATTGGGATATGTATCGTATCGTGGACCCTGTATCAGGATATGTATCATATCGTGGACCCTGTATCAGGATATGTATCGTATCGTGGACCCTGTATCAGGATATGTATCGTAGTGTGAAGTTGTTGGCAGTACCCAGCCCAACCAGCGAGACACAGAGACAGACAATGGTATTTTTTGCAGTGGGTAATCAACAAATGGATTTGGATGAGGAACTAACCTATTTCAATCTCATATTTGGCTGCCTTTAGTCAACATCTCCATGGAGACGAGCTGGAGACGTCCCGCTCCCAGCAGAGTTACAAGTCGGGTCTTAGGAGAGGTGAGCCGCTCACAGCAAAGACACATGTTTTTGTTCATTTATTACAGAATATCTGTAATAAAATAAATGTTTGCATTTTACTCTGTTCACTTGGTTAAATGTTACACAGTGTTCCTTTAAGTATTTTCTTGTATTGGTGGAGTCAACAAAACCTGTCCTGGGATAATATGCATCACAGCATCACAGTGACAAATCAAACTGGCTTAGAGATCGTCCAGCAATACTGCCTTGTTAACCCAGAACCAAGGACGTCTATGTAGGCTACTGTTAAAGTAAAGCTTATTTCTGACCAAATAAAAGTAGTGGGACAAAACCACCAAGTCAGGCCGTGTCTTTTGTGAGTCCAACGTGCCTCGCGCTGGGTTTCCCTAGCATTGTCATGACAACAGTGTGTACGCACGCACCCACACTGGCCTTTGGAAACCACCAAAATGAACCTAAAGTGCTAAAATGTGAGTGGAAACTTCCTCGATGTCTTGCGCGATCGCGCGCGTGTTCTGTACTGTATCCTTTAGTGACAAAACAAGTGCACAGTGAAGTTGACAAAGACAAAAAATGACTAGTCGCTAACTTACCTCCATTGAAGCAAACTTTTCCCCACTTCTCTTGTCGAGTTAACCGAGGTCCTCCACTTGACGCAAAACGAGGAAAAACTTGCTGTTTGTTACACGGTAAGTAACATTTTTACAGTCTGTCCATTCTCCACATGCGCTGAGAGCACAAAACACGGAGGAAGAAGGGTCCGACTCCGGCACAAAGTTCCTCCGCCCAGATTCCCTTGTGCCTGCTCTCTTCTATCAAAGGATGCTTGGCCCCGCCTCTGCTCCTAAAACACTGTAATCCCACACAGTCTGCCCTATGATAGACCATCGTGATGACAGCCTATAGTTTCTGCAAGAGATTTATGATACAAACATGAAGTCTGCTTTGTCCACAACATTTAAATTGTTTACACATGTATTTCGGGTTATAACTTGATTATAACCCAGTCTTCATTTCAAAAACGTCAAACCACATATTTTGGCCCTCACCCCAACATTCACGGGGCCCCAAGCGGAAACATGTTATGGTGCCCTTGCAACTTCAATTTAATTTTGGATAGATATATTTTCCAATAAATGAGACACAGAGTCATTCCTCCACCCTTTATCCTGACTATGTTTGTGAAAGAAAAGTAGGCAATACTAATACTAATTTTAAGGACATTTTTGAGTACACCTGTTGTACAAGTGTATGCACTA
>OMNZ01111454.1:14672-30832 GCA_900303255.1 Lesueurigobius sanzi
GGGGGGGCTGAAGGTCTCGGGGCCCTAAGCAGCTGGATAGTCTGCTTATTAGGCTGGGCCGCCCCTGCTCCGAGTCAGTGGTGCACATAGAGTGGTCAAATCTTTTGAAGGTTCAAAGAATCAAGTGGCACCGGTATTACCATAATCCGCCCTGTGAATGTATTAGGCAACATCCTTAATCCTTATCAAATTGCAATTTAAGACATTTTTGCGTCACATCACATTATAATAAGAGCATTAAAGGCACTGTACCAGGTTTTTTTTTTTAATTGCAAATAATGAAAGAGGGAGCAACTAAATTAAATTGATTATGGTCCAAAATGTCCCAGTTTACAATACTTTTGTACTATTCTCTCTCTGAGTACCTACCTCATTTTCTTTCTTTTTTTCCCTTTGCATTCCTTAGACCAGACAATAGTAACGCCTAAAACGGGGGTGTCCAAAGTGGGGTCCTCGGATCAAATTCTGCCCTCCAGGGGATTTCATTTTGCCTTTAAAATAGTACTTAGATTTGTAAGGATTGATTTGTGCACTGAATAGACTGTAAGTATAAGGACACCAGCCTGTTCTACTCAATAGCAGAGTGTAAAGATGTAGGATTTAGGACATTAATACTAATACGGTTCATTTTTGGTCCTCAGTGGAAAATACTAAGTTAGGGCACCAAAGTAGGACCAGTACTATCAGTGGTCATGAATGTATTTAGTTCCATGGATTGGGCACTTTGCTGTTTGTTTAATAATTCAACCAAAGCGCCACTAGATGTCAGCACAACGCCACACAATGATCAACACTTATTCTGGTCAATTCCTCAAATAAAATGTAAATGCGCGGACTCCCTCAGAATCTAAGGCCAATGTTATCACTCTACTTTATATATACTTTTAGTTAATATATTTATTATGCTGTTCAAGAAGGTGATGCGATTGCTACCCGGATATCCGTGTTTGACCAGGCATTGGTAGCTGGGAAATTGAGTTTTTACGCATCAGATTCCTGAACAGAGGTTACGCAGTGTTCGTTGCGCACCCGGGCCAAACGCGCGGCCTTTACGCACACGTCGTACGGCCGCTGTCTATTTGCTCCTTGGAGATTCCCCTTCCTTCCTGGGCTGTTTGAGGTAAACGTACGCGGTAACATCATTCTCGGTTATACCTGCTGGAGTGAAAACAAGCGTCCAATGTTCGCCTTTGTCAACGACCTGTCAGATATGGGGCCATCGTAGAAAGCGTGACACCGACGTGCTCCCAATGCCGCGGAGCCTCAAACACAACCCGGGAAACAAGTTACCTCGACGATGGCTATAAAAAGTTAACACTCAGCGGCTGGAAAACAGGGATAACACACGTTTGCTGGAACCGAGGTAAGGACACGTCTTTTGGATTCAAATGTGTTCGGCATCGTGCCTCTTGTCGCCAATGTCCATTACGCGCCAACATGTCTTTGTTTACAAGCGTTCTATGTGTCCTCTTCAATTCCTTTTCTCAATGAAAGTTGGCTACACAAAAAAGCTACGTAAGTGCCAGTCTCTGGGGCGCACAGGCTTATTGTCTGTCCCCAAATGAGTGGTTATGTGACAGTAGGTCGTGCCCATGACTTGATTGTGTGATGTGGTTAATTACATTGTAATATGTGCCCTTATCAGGATAAAGGCAAGGGTCAAACTTTGGAGTCAGGCACATTTTATTGACAGTTTGACAGGGGTCTTTTCCTTTTCCTTTCCATTCATCAGCTCATACTCCTTACATAAACAAACTGACCTTGGGTGCTTTGGAAATGAAGCTATGTAATCTTTCTCATTCATGTCATGCTGCAAGAGTGTGTCCACTTGCGTTGCGTGAGGACATTATCTGTTGTACTAATGACAACATACAATGTACCGTGAAATCAACTCACATCCTTCTGTCCTCTCTGCCCCCTTGGACTCCCTGGTGAATAGAGCTGTAATCGAAGCTCTCTCTCTCCCAGGCACTGAGTGTTTCAGCTGCTGTGTTCAGCCCTGACTGGCAGAGGGACAGGTGGTCCTTGGACAGGTGCTCCTTTCACAAAAGAGGACTGTAGTGCACTGGTTTGTTTGGGCACATTTCCATTAAGCGTGAAATGTTATAGCAATAAATCCATGTTTTAAACGGCGGTGCAGAGGTTAGGAGATACGCCTCTCAACAAGGTCCAGTGTATGATTCCCAAATTGGTCGGGGTTTTACATTTCCTACAGTGCACCCACTCCAGCTCCAGTGGATTGTAATTCTCGGAATGGGTTAGATCTGTTATTTTCAGATGTGACCACCTTCTATTTTGGTTGTTCTGTACCTATCTCTTATTATGACTCATAATATCTGTATTGTCATGGCAATTGTAAGCTCCAAACTATCTTGTAATACTCTTACTAGCTTACTCTCACTGTACTGCACGTTTGAGGCGATAGACTTCAAATGAAACCTTCTGCAGGCCTTGTAAACTATTTGAGTCAGTTAGTTAAATATTTAACTTACTTAGTCAAATAAAGATTCTGCTATCCACCCTCCCACAGTGAGTCCCCCCTGAACTCACAGGACTGTGCAGGACTTTATGATCTTGTTCAGTTTCTTCCTCTCTCCCTGTAATGCAGCTCCAGCATTACCAACACCACCCATACAAGATGCTACCATTATAGAAAGTCCTCAGGAGCGAGTTCTTTTCCTCCAAAAGGAGATCAAGCTGGCGTCTCTGTTGTGAGTCCAGTCCAGTTTGTTGTTCAGGTGAATGCGATACACAAACACCTAGGGGCTTATGAGCATGAAAATGGTCAGATCATCACCAGCACATCATTGCTAATTAACATATCAAGATATCAGACATTATATAAACAAAGTAACACAGTAGGTATCGTTCAATAAGGAATCTATGGTCCGTTCACTCTTTAAAAAATAAACAAAAACGATTACAGTAATTACAGAGATGTTACCATAAACCATAAGAAACCAGGCATGTAATCCATAGTCATTTTACACAATACAATATTATTATTATTATTATACAGGGTTTAATGGATACGCTGCATCAACTTTTTCTCTTTGGCATTAGAAAACAAAGGAGCTCAGCGCTGTTATAGTAACACTGTTTTCTGAATTCTACCATTGCATTTCATTGAATGTGAACAAGGGGAAATGTATTTCTTGGCGTAATTCATTTAGCGAGCTGTTAAAATACATCAGAGACGAAACTGCTGATCCCCACAGCCCTGCATTGTGTTCACTGACTGTTCGTCATATTTTCGGGTTTCTCACTTCCCTGGAATTCTTTAAAGTCGTGTTTACCAGGCCAACTGGTTTTGACTCCGCACGCTTAAGGAAGCAGTCATGCTCAGAGCCGTGATCGGAACACGCCCTTATGACTGAGGGCTCATTGAGGCTGATTTCCCAAAACTACACTTGGTGAGTTGCCTTGTTGTGTGTTTTTTTTTACTGGCTGCTTCATGTAGCAGGCGATGTGCTAGAAATGCTTTTGCTTAAAAACAGTGTCGGCTTGTGATACATATGTTGTGTGTCTGTGTGCGTTGGGGCTGTGCTCAGAGGTGGAAGAGGCTATAGGGGAAGTTTGAAGGCTTATCTCAGTTATGTGCATGGACAGTGAGCAGTGATGGGTGTTGCATTCACCGCTGTCATAGTTAACCCTTTACTAACAATTTGCAGTCCCTGGATTTCTCTACACATTTGTAGAGCCAAAGCCAAAAATCTGCTACCTATGGTTTCACTGCCACATGCAGCTTTTTTTACCCTCTATATCAGGGGTGCCCATTGCCCAAAGTATTTTACACCAAAGTATACATACCAAAATGGAAAAGTTCTAGCAAGTTTTTTTTTTTTTTTAGAAAGACCAAATTCAACCAGATCTATGATTAAACATCCTAATAACCCTATAACTATGCCTTTGAGTAGGTGTTTAGGTCCTTAGTAACTAGCAATAGTCAAATGAACCAACGTACACTGCAAAAAATGACCTTAATAAGTGAACATTTCTGGATTTAAGAATATTTCGCCCTGTTTTAAAGTAATTTTGACTGACCAAGTCAAAAAATGTCAATAAATGTCGATTTTTGTTCTTTTGCTCCAGGTATTTCCTAATGTTTATGTGCAAAAGATACTTAATCTAATTTTAGGTGCAATAAGATGTTTTTTCTTATTCTAAATGTACAAAGACGTATTCCTCTGACAGATTAATGTGTTTACCTGCTCAAATCAAGGTGAAATGATCCGATTATTAGATCTTTCACTGTAGATACTCCTTACAATCTCAGCACCATGTCGAGGGTCAAATGAAAGCTTGGAGGGCCGAATTTGGCCCCCACTTTGGCCATCACTGCTCTAAAGTTGTAGTAAGGGTGCTTTTGGAGTCAGACCTTGTTTAGACCTGATTTTAGGCCAGATTAGTTTACCCCTTGTTCAATTCTTTACTGTTCATGTGCTGTAAAATGTACAAATTCTCTTTACATATAGGAATGTATTATTTTGTAGAAGATTTTGCTCTTTGGGTTGCAGACTCCTTGCCTCTGTGTTATATCCAGAGCTCTTTCCCTATCCTTTTGCCCAAGTCATGTCCCAGTCCATTCGACAACAGCCATTAGCATGCTCTCCCCGGCCCGCGTTATTCACAATAATGAGCGAGACCTTTAGCTCTGCCTCTATTGAGGTTTATTTAAATCTCCTGAACGCAGCCTTTCCTCTTGCATGCTCCGAGGGCACTGCGCATGCGCCCTGCTGACACTCCAGTAATCCGCTGAGGAGGAGATTGCATCCTCGTCCACTGCGCCCAAGCACACACGGAGAGGACGGAATTAGACCTGTATGTGAAACAATCAACAGAGGAAGGGCCAACCGGGGGCCACACCGAGACGTTTCGGAAAGACCCGTCCTCATTCCCCCTGTAGTTTTGTGATATCCATGCGGCAACGGGACCGGGGCATGGATGGACGTATTTCTAACGCAAGACAACGCGTCGTAGAGATGTAAGGTGAACGCTAGACCACATATAACGTTAAAGATGTGAGGTTAAACGCGCACTGGCCACGCTCTTGCCGACACATCTTTGCGTTTACACTTCCTTGGCCTCTAAACGACGCGCGGAGACGTACCCAAGACCGCCGCCGTATAGATCTGACTCCAGTCAACGCGGAGAAGCCCACACACGCGTTGACACAGGTTGTTTTTTCGTGCCGCTACATGGATTGGAGGCCACGTGACATCTGGGGGTGAATTTTGCATGTTGGGAAGACGCGCAGTGGTTGTTGTGGGCTACTTGTGTTCGCAAAGCCCTGTGGGAGTCAACTTGGTGTCCTTCAGCTGCTTTGCCTGCGCAGACGTGTTATGGCAAGCCGGCAGGACGGGCAAATAATCCAAAAGTGCAAGCTGAACAACACTGCCTTGCCTCATAGTTATTAAGCTTTCAGAAGACAGCTGAACCTTCAACTCCTTGCATCCAGAGCCACCCCAGTCAGCTTGAAAAGGGAACATTCTTCTTGGGGAGATTCCCCCCCCCCCAGGAACTAAGCTGTGTGCAACTCTCAAGCTGTATGTGTGTGCATGAAGTTTGCAGACCCCACTTCCCTGTCTTGGGGCGTTTATTGTGCAAAAATCTTTAGACTTTTTCCTCCTTTCCTTTCTGTAAAGCGATCCAAACATGACGCCGTGTCCTGTGGGAGAAAATGCAGCTGGGGTGTTTTAGCCTGTAACCTCCTCAGCAGCTGTCCGACTGAAAGATGAGACTTTCAATATTAGCATACTTGTAGTTTTGCCAACACCCTTCCCAAGAAATGCACTGAAGGATACTACTACCGTGATCTCAGGCGCTGTGGCAACACGGTCCGCCCAAATATTTGAGCAATCGACTCGGGAGCAGTGATGCAGTGGACTTTTTGTTGACTCTGGTGGATTGTGGGTTGTTTTTTTTTTGCTGTGGAAGATGCACATTCACAGCACACCTTTCCTTGTGATTCTGCTGAGCGCATACAAAAGGACGAGGAGCCGGGCATGAGGCTTCACAGACCTGGGAGATGTCTCGGAGGGAACGCAGGAGAAATTATGAGAGGGGCTACAAAAGACAGTACGAGAGGGGAGATTCTTGAGTGTGGGAAATTGGCATTCTCCTCCTCTTAAACCCAGCTGTTGGACCATTTTCTTCTGAGAATCTTTTGCCACACAGTGTATGGATCATTTGTAACACATCCACTACCACTTGCATGTGAAGTATGTGATTTATTTATATTTTGCTGACATGTTTCAAATCTAACATCCTGGAGAAAAAGGAAGTTGCTCCAATTTGAAGCAAGATTGAGCAAGATGTTGGCAGTCCCTTGACACAAGCAAAGCACTGGGCTCCTCTGCGCACTTGGCAAAACAGGACAGAATATTTCCAATTACAGCGCATGTAAAGACTCGTATCGCCGTGGTGATGGGGAGCTCCGCCTCATCCCTGACGGGAGAAACCGAGTCGGACCATGGCTTCAGCACCACGCAGTACCCGTCGTCGCCTCCGATTGGCTGGCTCCGGAACAGCCACAGCAGTCCGGTCTGGGGCACCACCTTCATCACGCGGCAGCAGCAGCCTCCTCTGCCCCATCGCGAGCGCAGGTAAGAGCCGGGCCTGGCCAGCCGCGGGACAAAGGCGTCCCGCACATGAGTGCACTCGAAACACTGAGCTGACGGAGTGGCAAGTTGTGGTGTTGAGTTGCAGTTTATAGTAGCATTCGCCTCGACTGTAATGACACACAGGAGGTCTCTTAGGTTAGTCAAGTTGGACAGGTCATTCGAGGCACAAAGTCCAAATATATATCATTTGGTACATTTACTAACACATTTATAACCTATTTTTCATAATAAGTTGCAGCAAGTAGAGATGGTCTCAATTATATTCTGTGTCTTTAGGGGCTATACCTGATTGTTTCATAGTAGTGGGATGAAATTTGTTTTTTCTTCCTTTAGCATATGGCAAACTCCGACATTTGTGGAAATAATACTGTGCGTCTAAATATAAAGCATTTATTGTCGATTTCATGAGTTTGCAGGCTACTTTTCTTGCATGTCTGTTACTATAACGACTCAAAAGTGACCCTGCCAATTGTCAAATGTGCTCAGAAACTTGTCTCTATGAAGGTACAGGATTTTAGAAATGTGGTAGGAAAGATAGGGAAGAGTTTTGACCATCTATCAAATTTTCCACTATTTGTAATTTAAAAAAGTTCATTCACTCCATACTCGATGGTGGTAAGCTACTATGGAGCAACATAGTAGTACACGCACGCGCCTCGGTGCCGGAAGTAATAATCCCATTCAAAAATTGCATAGACCTTTCGATAAAAGGGGTCAGCCCTATGTTCCCCAGTACCTATGTTCCCCGGGAGTATCATAGGCGAAGAGACTCAGCACACCTGGTGGACGGCAGGTGCGTAGAAGACAGGATAACTTGCACAAATGTAAAAAAGCTCCCGCAAACTGTCTCACTCTGGTATCAATTTATTGCTGCAATGTTTCGGTCAGGTCCGGGAGTATCAGGAAACAATGGCACCTCTAGAAACCCGAGGTATGTTCCCCAGATGCTTAGCTCGGTGTGTCGTAGCAGTTTTTTCCTAGGAGATAAGGTTAGGGGTTAAGATTAGGAGAAATAATATTAGGGTTAGGGTACAGGGTTAGGGTTAGAGTGTCGGGGAACATAGGCATAAAACACACAATAATAAATTAAACGTATCCAAATCTTTATAAACCAAAAAGTTATAAAAATAGTTCGCCCTGTTTTCAAGTATTGGGTATTTTCTTGCTTGTAAAATATCTGCGCTATGGCTAGCAGTTAGCACGTAGCTGATTAGCCTCCGCCGCGCTTTTACACTGGTACAATTAGAATTTTTCGAAAAGTCTATGAAGATTTTGAATGGGATTATTACTTCCAGCACTGAGGCACGTGCGTGTGCAGACGAGCTGGTGGGCGGGACTATGATGCTCCATTGTAGCCACAGCTGCCCTGGGGTAGACGATGCTGCCAATCTGTGCCATGGGCCCCTCCGACCACAACCAACACTCACTCACACACTACATTCACCCACTTGTATTTACCTACTTCTTTGAATTTGGTAGCTGGCCGTGCATAAGTAATCTATTAGCTTTTGGTAGCATTACACATTGATGCTACATTGCGAAAAGGAGCTTCTCAAAAAACATTTGCCATTATAGTCGAGCTTGTTTTTAAATGTTTACCACATGAGTAAAGCAAGTCAAAAACACACTACCCAATCCAAGCCACATATAAAGGAGGACTATAACTTAAATGATCCACCTGCAGCGCTATAGTAAATTGTATTCACCCAATCCAGATCATGCAGACAATGCAATTTCCCCTTGTGTCTGTGAAAGTATTCCCTGGATGTCACGCGGTGGAGTTTGAACAATTCTCCTCCCAGTTGTGTGTCCAATCTCCTCTGATCCTCCAGAGCTTTTCTTATCAAAGCTTGTATTTTGGTGTTGTGCTATGATGCACCCAAAATCAACCTAAGCCGGATTTGTTACTCCAAATCCCGCCCCTTTGGTTTTCCCCCTAACACGTACTGTGCATCTGTGCTGGACAATTTAGGCTGAGTGGATTGCCTGTACAGCTAAAGTGACCTTCTCCTGTAAGCCCCCACACAAAAACTGCTGATTGGTTATCTTAATAATGCTTGTTTTTTTGTTGTGGTTGAAAACTGCTTATTTGGTCAAAAGGTGCTACTCATAATAAGCACGGCTGCTGGATCTATATTCTACTTTTCCAAAGCGCCAAAGCTTTTATTGAGCCAGCAGCTGCTATTATTCATCCAGGTTTGAGTCAAGCAGAGCCTACTATTAGTGCCATTCAAATAAACAGTGTTTCTTGGTATTGATGGGAAGAAAAATATCAATTCAGTTAGTGCTAGGAGAGTGCTGCAGTGATCCATTGTTCCAGTCACTGCTTTCTCTATTACTGTCAACATATCGGAGGCCCATCAGCGGCATTTAAAAGTATGAATGCGGCTCATCCACCATCGCCGGCTCAGTGACTTGTTCTTCCTCACAGGGACACGCTTCCTGTTTTTCCTTCAGCTTTTGGGGTCACGTCTCTGGCGACGAGAGCCGGCAGTCGATCGACCGCCCAGAGTGTATTGAAGTTGTTGCTGAGTCACTCAGGGCAGCGTGGTCCGGTTGTTAGTTATTGATTTTCAGAGAGCCTGATCACATTTCCCCACAATAGATGTCATCATTTATTCAGGATCATTCTCCGGTTGGCCGTTCATCTTTCTTTGATTCCTGCCCTCCACTGTCAGGGGCCCATTGCAGTTGTTCCACGGTTGAGAGTTAATAGTGTCCTGGCTGTTAGCGTTTGTCAATTATTGATTCATCGATTGATCGAACAGGTCTTTAACTAAAATCTATGTGGACTTGTGCAAAGTGAAACATTGCTGAACTGATGCCAATGCACTCTGGTATTAACCTAGTGCTTCTCAACTGGTGAACCTTTGGGACCTGCACTCAGCGTACCAAATAAAGACATTCATGCACCGTAGAGATTCTCCAGTCTTCATCTGTAGTCTGTAGTTGATGCTGTACTATAATGCAAATTAAATTTCCATTCGGCCCTAAAATACAATATGTCCTCTGAGTTCTGTTAACTCAAGTATTGATCATAAGACTGACTTTCAAAAACTATTAAAGAAGCAATTTATCGGGTGTAATATTTGGCAGGGGACGTTTATTTGTAGAGCACAATTTGTACAAAGTGTTATACAGAACAAGAAGACATACAATTTACATTTAAAAAGCAATAAAATCAATAATGGTTAAGTTTCTTTATTTATCTGAACAGTTAAGATAAAAAAAACCTTAATTTAAAAGTCCTTTTTTAAATCTTAACTTTTCTAATGCTTGATTCATAATTCATATTTGGGCTCAGTTTGTTGTCCATAGAACGCTTCGTCCTTGCCCCTCCACAAGGTGAGAAAACGAGGCCATCAGCTGTTGCAGATTTCTGAGGGCAGAAGTTTGACATTGTTTCCATGAAAATGTATCTTTTTGGTGAATTAGGAACTAGAAATCAATCAGAGGTTCTGTTGGACTTCTGTTCTGTTCTCACTATGGCCGGCTGGGGAAAAAAACTCCAGCCTTTAAATAGAATTACCAGTCTTATGAAGATTGTGTCATATTAACGACTGTGTGCCCACATTTTCTACCCATGGATACTGGATAGAGAACTACATAAACGCTTTAAAACGAGTGTGCGAGTCCAAAAACACATCGGTTACAAAGACATTGCCTATCCCTGATTCCCTGCAATTCACCCATTTACATTTAGGCTTTATTGAAAGGCTGATCCCTGAGGAATAGAGCCTTTCACTGAGGTCCTTCGTCAGAACACACAGTAAATAAGTTGTGTTTTGTTTTGCGTAACGTTGAAGCGCTGGCTGGCACAGCGTGTTTAGGAATATTCATAATGTCAGCTCAAAGCGCTGTAAAAGTTTGATTCATATTCAGGCTGAGGGTGATCGATAATTTGCCACGGTAATACAGATGATGCCACTTCTACTCTGTCCGGGGTGAGCTGCATAATGCCTGTAACAAGGCTAAAGGCAAAGGAAATATTAAGCCAAGCACAGGCTAAATTCACCTAAGTCAAGTCTGGCACATTCAACACCAAACCGATCAGATCAGCCAGGCAAAGAGACGGCCACACTCCCAGGAGGCACTGCTTCAGTCTGACTGAACTCATGTGGCTTCAAAGAATAATCTTATTGAAATGGTTAGCTCTTCAGTTCTTCACACACTCTTCTAAAAGTAAATGTACCTGCAGGGCACAGTTCTCTGGGAAAACTTCATGAGGACCAGTGATGGCAAAGTCATGCATTTCCATCATGTGACGGTGCGTTCACCTGCGCTTTGTGAAGTAAACATTGTGGACATCTGACAGACCGCTAATGTCTATCTCAAAAGCTCATTTATTTTCAATATTTTAGAAATTAAGTCAAAAATGTACATTTTAAATATATATTATATAAAGTAGTATAGGCGTATATTTTATTAGTTTGTAGTTGGCTACTACATCTGTGAAATATTTGTTATTCAGACTCTTTTATTTTGTTCAACACATTTAAAATCCTTCTGTTTGCGCCTGTGTGTCATACATCTACCTGGCTTTATTTAGCAGCTCCTGTTGTGTCCACTATGTTCGTCACTGTAGCAACATGCCCTGCCTCCTCTGCTAAGCACGCCCCCAGTCAGCTGAGCTTCTAAACACATGCCCACATACATATAGGCATTAGATAAGTCTTTTCCCCGCTGTGGTGACCCATCCGGTGATGCTAAAGCTTTCAATATACGCTACATTAGCACTTGGAGCACTTGGCCTCTTATCTGCCCCCGCTCCTTTTCTCCACACAAACACACTCTGCTAAGCATAATATGGTTTGGCAAGCTTTGCACAGCGGTGACTGAGCAACAAATCAACAACAGCCCTGTAAGTCATATAATATATCCTATGTCTTAACAAATACCAAATCTCTCCTGACTTACCTGGACAAAATGAATCGTCATCGTCCTGAGATATTTTCATCCGTTGTTTTTCCGTAATGTTGTGTGTCAAATACAATCTGCCAATGGTACATGTTGCCTCCAGGCGTCACTCTGTGGCCACTGTATGACATTTAAAATGTAATTTGACAAGTTTTCCACACTATGGCCATGTAGTAGTGAGACATACCCAGAGAATTAAAAGAATGAGATTGTACTGAGAGAAACTCCTCTACTACTTTTGCAAATTAGAAAAGGGCCTGAGTCACTTTATCAGAGCTGTCAATTTGACTTGAAAAATGGAGATAAAGCTCATAAGAGAGAAACATGGTTTCAGTAACCATATGATAAGACCACTCTGAACGTGAAAGTGAGAGAGGGCAATGATATTTTAAGTTTTGCCAAAAATGCTAGCTACTTTGAAGTTGTTGCTTCACGATCATGCACAAAAATAATCCTTGAACTTGTAGAATCAATAAACTTAAATTTAGACATTATCTCAGTATTCAGAAAGTTAATGACCAGTGCCTCAGATCCCACTCTACCTGTGGTGTTGGAGGCTTTCAGTTCAATATCAACAAAAGCATTGGCCTTTTGTTGATCTTAAATCTTCGCTCCACACTGTATTGGCTGCACTTGAGGAGCAGAGCTTAAACTGAGCGTGTCCTGCCCAGAGGGACCCCACTGTTTCCTCCTGTTCCACTATGATGGATGACGGCGCTTCCAATGGCCAGTCTTCCTTTAATTGGATTAAAACTGGACCACTCGGGATGGAGCGGCCTGGTCACTGGCGCTGTGCTAATGTCTGAATTATTTCCTCACGTTCACAGTCGGCGCGGTGAAGACAGGGCCGCGTCAGGACAGCGTCAGGACAGCGTCAGGACAGCCTCTGAAGCGCCTGAATGGATCTGGCTCTCGGGCTTTGTGTCACAACGCGGCTGTCTTTGGGCATTGCATTGATGCCGCAAAAAAACACAGTCAGTGCACTCCTCGCTGACATGATTCCACTTTCTCTGACTCCTGTTGCCATGGAAATCTGTAGCATATGCTCGCTAACCCGGTTCGTCCGGGCCTCGGATAAGACCACACATGGTAACCTGGCTGTGCCGCCGAGGAAATCAAGAGCGCACAAATGATATCTCAGACAGAGCGCCTCTTAATCCATGATCACGCTTTGATCATCCATATGTCCCCGTTGTAACAGCTCCAAAAGCAGCGCAGAGGAATTTACGCGTGGGAGGAATACGAGTCATGTTGACATCACAACCTGTACACATTTAGACTTTCTCGGGCAAAACATTTGAGGAAAAAAGCTACTTAAATTTGAGGAGTTGAGGCCGATGCACAATCTTAAGAAAAAGAAACAATAATAAGAATTCCAATCATCAATAAGAACTTCACTTGACAATATAGATATAAAATATAAGCAAGCTGGATTGGAATTACAGCTAAACTAGTATTTTGGTAGATCACAGCATAATGCTAGCAAAAAGTTTTTCCAAATTACAGTATGTAGTGTTAGCTGTTAGTTAGCTGTTAGTTAGCTTCACCTTTTTCTAAAAGGTGAAGACCAAAAATACTTAAAAGGCACTTCGCACATCTGCGTCTTACATTCATTTGCCCGAGGAAGGCCTAGTTGCCGAAACATTGCACCTGTGAATAAATTCTCACCTTTTGCAAGTTTGACAGTTTGTTTGTGAAAGGAAATGCAAGCGTCCTCTCTGGGCTGTATTGTTTCCTGGTGGCAGAGCTGTGTCAGCAGTCCTGTGGCCCCTTGCAGCACCAGTGTTAGATCAGTAAAACTGTCCCCTCATACCTTCCCTCTGCTCCTGTAGCATCCTGACCGGTCGCACTGCCTCTCCGGCCTTACCCAATCCTCCAGCTTACCCTGACAGCTTCCTCTGTTTAAAGATTCAAAAGACTCCAACTGTCTCCTCCACTGACTCGTCAAAAAAAGGAGTTGGTTTGTGAATGATTTACTGAGGGCACAGCAGAGGTCAGAAGCTAGTGTTCATCTCGTACCTGTCTAATGTAGCTTACAGCAAATGTCTCTATTGTGAGATCAATAAAGTCTTGTCTTATTTTGAAATGTTAAAAGAAATGATGGGACATGACATGAGGCTATCCTAAACGCTAAGACTATGATGATGTAGGTCAGTCTTACAGAACAACCACAGCAGCTGTACAGAAGTGTTGTGGTCCACAGACAAACTGAGAGAGGCTCTTGTGCATTCACACAACGTCTCCATTGTTTCTGAGGGACATCGCCGTGAGCTCATCCTCACAAGAGAAGAGCATTTAGAGGAGTTTTAAAAACAGTTGCTCTGCAGCCTCAATGAGCTGTTTTAGAGGAATGTTTAGGCCTAAGGACATACAGTGAGTTCAAAAGAGTCTTTGTCTGTGGTGGTTTTACGAACACAAGGCAGTTAAATAATAAGACTGTCGGTCTGACTTCATAATGTCCTTTGTAAATATTCATTAACACTTGCATGCATTTTGTTTGTGAATTAATCATTGACAGTTATCA
Organism: Lesueurigobius sanzi; assembly: GCA_900303255.1. Lineage (NCBI taxonomy): Eukaryota > Metazoa > Chordata > Actinopteri > Gobiiformes > Gobiidae > Lesueurigobius > Lesueurigobius sanzi. The sequence goes on from OMNZ01111454.1 coordinate 28,737, forward strand.
ACCATGAAGCAATGATGGAGTCTTTTCAAAGATTTGTTTGCTTGGTAATGAATAAATCCCATGCTCTTGTCAGTAACTGCATTTACATTTTCTTAAATTCGCATTTTTCCAAAATGTTAAATGCTTAATAATCAGTTGCACACTACAAGATAGCAGTAGTAAAGTTCACGTTCTGGAATTCGATGTGATAATCTCAGATGGAGGACAGGTGTTTGCATCTCTCTGGTAGAGGTGCAGTTATTAAATCACAAAAGTCTTCAAATGTTCAATCTGATCATTATTTGCTCATGATTGGTCGTGATTCACAAATCTGCCATGTTATTCTCATGGAGGAACGTCCTTTCAATGGGGTCAAAGATTCACAGAGAGGACAGTTCATGTTTTAAAGTGGCTAAAGTTAGCAGGAAGTTAGCATAACTTCAATATGAACTGTTTAGCCGTTCATAGTGACTTAATTTGATCAAATCCAAGGTTGTTGTGGTTTGCCCATATAACTGTGAGTCATTTTGTAGCTTCTTGTGTTTCAATATTGCTTAGTTTTTGACCTATGAACGGCTAAGCAGTTTGTATTGAAGTCTGAACATGCTAACTTCCTGCTAACTTTAGCCCACTTTAAAACATTAAGTGTCCTCTCTGTGAATCTTCTACAGCAAAAAATCTCTTGATTTGCTTACCTTTTATATTAGACAAATATGTCTCATCTCAATGGGCGTTTCCCATAGAGTGTGGATCATATGGAGAGCTAATTGGCTAGCTCTGGTCGAAGCGCACTAGCATACAGGGATTGTTTGCGGACATTAACTGGAAATACTGTTGTTAATATGGCCTTTGTGTGCTTGTCTTAACTCGCACATACCTTTTAATATGGAATTGTTTCCAAAAAACAACATGGCCGCGCTCCAAATGCTAGCATGAATTATGCCTCATTAGCCTGCGCTGGAAACAATGGGGAAAGTCACGTGGGCTACGTCCATTTGTCCACGGTTTATGACGTTTCCTCAGGTTTCACCAAAAAGGGGGCGTTAACCCTTTCAGTGCTCCCCTCGATAGAGTCAGGGAGAAAGGCAGTTGTGATTTAGCTGAAGAAAACTTCCTAAAACACCACACGCTGCCTTTCTAAAGCAGCAGGGAGTCGTCAGAAAGTTGCTGGTTTACACACAGATGTTTGTTCCACCGGAAAGCTGCAAAATTAGCTTTGTGGCGCACGTGAAGTGGATGGACCCGATTTCACGATTTAGCTATTCATTATTGTTGACTTTAGAGCTAGGGTGAAGCTTTGAGGCCAAGTGCTGATGCTGTTGCTGGAGTCAGGCAAGTGTGAGTGAAATGTTCTGGAATGTTCATTATCCATTTCCACAGCCGCCTGATACACAGCCTCTGATAAGTCTCATCTTTAATAATAAGCTGTGCTCTATTGAACTCAAATTACTTTTTTTCGCTGGCAGCATCAGTCAGCCTTGTTCGAGAGGAGAAAGGATGAGGAAGCTCTAAACATTATTTGTACTCAGCACTTTTAGCGTTTTGTTATTAAGCTCCTCAAAGGCTGCCATTCCTGCGTCTACCCTTGTGTCTTACTCTTCACACAAAATCAGACGTGTAAATATTGAATTTATCGGAAGTGAGTGACTTTATTTGGGCGGATGTCTGAGTTCAGTCTTCAGTTATCAGCCCCACACAGCCTCCACAGCTCAGACTGACTGTTTATCAACACATTCATGCAGCCCTGGGGAGGTGAGCCTCTTTTACCATGATGGGAGATAAACTGTGGGTTTCTGTGGGAAAGTACCTGCAGCAGAATGCTAGGATACAAAGTAGGATGCATCAGCTCAAGGACAGATCTGCTCACTGGAGGTGGGCTTAGAGGATGCTGTAGCTACAGTGAAGAAAATAAGTATTTGAACACCCTGCTATTTTGCAACTTCTCCCACTTAGAAATCATGGAGGGGTGTGACATTTTCATGGTAGGTGCATGTCCACTGTGTGAGAGATAACCTAAAAAGAAAAATCCAGAGATCACAATCTATGAATTTTTAACAATTTATTCGTGTGATACAGCTGAAAATAAGTGTTTGAACACCAACGTTAATATTTGGTAG
>OMNZ01111459.1:0-18308 GCA_900303255.1 Lesueurigobius sanzi
TCATGAAATTGAAAATTTTGGATCCTATTTACACACTGCAAAAAGAGATATATTGATAAGTAAAATTAGCTTGAATACAGAATATTTGACGTTATTCTGAGTAATGCTTGCCAAGTAAAATTATCTTTTTTTAACTTATAATAAGAAAAAGCATATCATTTGAAGTCAACTTTGATTTATTATCTAATTTTAAGTGCAGGAAGTCATTTTTTTCTTAATTGAAGTGCTAAAATACTTGTTCCATTGGCAGATGATCTTACTTGACAAGTCAAAATTACTAAGAATAACATCAAATATTTTGAATTCAAGCAAATTTTTACTTATGACGATATCAATTGTTGCAGTGCAGTATATATTTGGTCATAAAATACAGTTTCCCCCCAAAAAATCCACTTTTTTTTGTGAACACATTTTTTAAAACAGACTAAAATAAACAAGGATTGTCTCTAAAAGTGGCATGTCCCCAAAAATGGGGACCCTCGGGCTTAAGAGGTTAAAAAAAATACATTTCTCTCAATTCTTGCTTTTTAAAATAATTTAGCTTGGGTATAATACAATTTAAAAGCTTCAAATAATGATAAAATGCATGAAATAGACATTCCTTGACAGATATTTGACCTGTAATGTTTAGCGACTGTCGATCATTGTTACGCGGAGATAGTAGGACCAGCTGAAAGTTCCAGAGGGGAGGGCCCCGTGGCGTGACTCAGGACGGTCGGACTCCCAAAGTGGCCATCCCGCTTTTGAGCTGGGAGTGCGCTCTCAGCCCTAATTGCTCTTGTAAAAACTCCATTCATATTTAATGTACAGTAAAAGATAATGGAAAACACACTATAGGCTTTATCTGAACGGGGCTAAAAGCATGCAGCCCAGTCATCATCAACGCGGCGGAGACTTAAACATCAGAAAAATGTCTCCTCTATAGAACCATAAGGAGACGAGAGAGGCAGGGCGATGGCTCTGTTCGGTGCCTGTGTACATGTCCTTCCTTCATGAAGCCAGTGTTTCATGTGTTGAATAATGGATGCAGGGATAATGGAGGACAGGGAATAGCCCGCTGCCTGGGGAAAGTGGCTGAATCACACTTCTGATCTGACTAATCTCTGGAAGACCTCACAGCCTTTCCAAAAAGCAGGTGCAAGTGCCATGGTGATGTACTGTATAGAGCAAATATTTAAACAATAGGTAACATCTTGGGTCGAAGTAACATGCAGGACTTAAATTAAAGTATCTATGACATTTTAGACTAAATTTGAGTAAATCTGTGAAATGTTTATGTCGTTTTCCTTGCTTTTTTGTTTTTCTGGTTCACTATTTCACTTCCTTATTGGACATGGGCACAGGAAGTGACATACATAGAGGTAAACAATTCAAAACTGCTCCTGTGCCAACCAATGAGGAATGAGTGAGTCAGAATCTTAAGGAACGTTCCTTCTATCTACATCTTAAAATAACCCTTTTTTCCCAATTTTAATAATAATAATATTTTTTTGTCTGCCATTTACTTTCCACAGATATTATTCATCACACTATAACTGTTGCAGCACATGCTTGCTTGTCTGTTTTTTTTTAATGTATATCTGGCCAGGTTCCTGCTGCAAAGAATTGCCCTTTATGGGATTAAGACAGTTTCCTGCTTCTGCTGCTTCTTCTAAGTCATGATTACGAAAGGATTAAAACCTGTCATATGCACTTTAAGTTAAAAATTGATTTGGGAATTGCGTACAAGCAGAGGCATGTTATCTCTCCCGCGTGACTTAGTCGTTTTTTGGTGTGTAATCCTTGACATGTTGTGAGGATCAGGGCCCCACCTTTTTCGTTGCTGTTGTCATCTTCTTTGTGTTGTTGTGTTGTAAACTTTAAGAACTAACAAAATAAAAATTGATTTGGGAAAAATAGATGCAGGTTTTACTGTGCAACTTCATACATATATTTTGCACAAAGCAGTAACTGGGGCAGCTTGGTGCTCATGCTTCACAGCAATAACATTCTGTTTGGAGTTTGCTTGTTCTACCTGTTTCTGCATAGGTTTGATCCAGGTGCTCTGCTTTCCCCCGACCACTTATGTTCTGTAGGTTCTGCTCAATGGCTGTATGATATTGTGTTTGTGAATGTGAACGAAAGGAATCAGCCCATGTGTTCATGAACACGCAGTGCTTGAGGAGTTTATTCGAGTGCTGTAGCTACTGCTAATGCGTCTTGTGCTGCCTGTGAGATTCCAGACAAAGTAGATGATGATAGCGGTGTTTCTATGTACACTTTCGTAAAATACTTTGACCAAAAGAAAAACTTATTATTCCGAAAATGAAGAGTTCCTAAATCGTAATACTTTGTAAAGGCCTTGGCAAACAGGTCCTAGGTGACGGGTCAGACCAAGAGCAGTTCAGAAGCCTCTTATGAAGAGAGACATCAAGGACCTTTACATCGCCCAGAGTTGAAGGAGCGTCGTGGGGTCGTCCTCCCGTGGACCCGTGGCAGTACTGTTAGTGGTCTGTGACTTGCTATCCAGTTTAACTACTAAAAATACACTGGCCAATTGAATATTCATGAATATCAAGTTGATATATCTCTTTTAATAATTGTACTTATGTTATTCTAAATATTTGGGAACACAAAGCTTTGTAAAATAAAGTATACAGCCCTCTTTTATACAAAAAAAATAGGCCTATATTGAGTGGTGGTCCCGGGGGCAGAACCAGTTGAAAACCCCTGCATTAGACAGTGGGCACAATCACAATAAGATGTATTTTGTACATATCGAACCAACTCCACTCTATACCCGCAATGGTTCTGCACATGGTTCTTGCGAGTGCCCCCCCACCCCCACCCCCCCCCCTCTCCCCTGACAACAGTGCGTTCCTCTGTACCTCCTCGGGCTCGATGAGTTTGAACTCCATGCCCCGTCCCGTCCAGGCGATGAAGTGCGCGTTGCTGGGGTCGTCCAGCAGGGCCACCAGGAACTGCCACAGCTGCAGGGAGCCGCGGCGCTGGTAAGGCGTGCCCTCCCGAAACACTCCTCCTCCTCCTCCTCCTCCGCCTCCGCCCTCCTGCTTCACCTCACCTACAGGGGGGACACAAGTGCACTGTCAGTGTAATGGAATGAAACAGAATAATACCTCATTCCGAGCCGTGTGTTTTTCTGTTACAGCTTATTTTGAATTGGTTTCTGACATCAGCCTGCGAAACCACCAGCAGTTGGTACATATACAGGCTTTTGGCACATCAAAAACCAAACCATTACTTAAGACTTGACAAAAAAAATAAGACCTCCCTTAAGACGCGCATTAACTTAAAATGGTTCTTACATTTCTTGTTCATGGGGAGCTAGACAAATACCAGATGGAAGTGAGTGCATTTAGGCAGTGCCAGGACATCTGGACCTTTCTCATACAGCTGCACCACTGGACACAGTCAAATGCTTTCTGACCGTTTCTATTAAATCCCATCTAATATTTCAACTGTAAATGCCAAGATATTTGATTAAAAGGCTGCTGGGGAAATTCAGGGGAAGTTTAAAAGCAACTGGACTCCAATTTGTGTATAATAGAATGTATAGTATCGCATGGACAGTGCTGCAAAGTCAATACAATAACTAAACACGGAATGAAACGTGAGGCCAATTGTTATGTTTGCGTAGGAATTTTATATCCTAGTAAAAACTTTAATATTATCAACTGGACTGGGTTGATTGAGATTTGGACATTTCTCTTCCATCTACAGAAGCTTCTTGTTACGCCGCTTTGGATGGCTTGTCCTATGAAAGCGCTGTACAAATAAGATTTCGATTTCCCTTTCTCGTTACTCTTACGGACAGTTGTAAAATTAAACACTCAAACTCTGGCCACATTTGTAAAAGCTCAGAGGAATTTGTGAAGATTTGAATGAATAAATAGTTTTCTAAATTGCTAATTTTGATAAAACCATAAAGGACTAGAACATGAGCCTCAGTGACAAAACGGCATTAGCATTTTACAACTAATAAGCTTAGTAGTTCAACTTGTATTGTCCAACCCAAAACATGCACATTAGGTTAATATCCTCCAGCCAAGCGATTCTGATTCTGATTCATTAGCCTGGCTCAAGATCTGGAGATGGGACCCAAAGATGCATTGTGGAGCTTTTTATCTAACTAAAAAACAATAACTTGATATTATTGCGTATTTGGCCTTTTAGTGACCCAGTGGCTGTGAGTGGTTAGCATGGCACCTTTACTTTTCATCACAGTGGCCTTAATGAACCTCCAGGAGAATTTTTTCTTGTAGGCTTTCACTGCGTTGCCAAGGAGATGGTGACATCAGCAGAGAAAACCTACCAGAAACCCTTAAAGAAAATACTCTGGAGAGTCATAGACGTCACCGTGATGAAAAGTAAAGGCGGCATGCTAACCACCCACACAGCCAAGCCACTGGGTCACTAAAAGGTCAAATATGCATTAATATAAGGCCTCTTTCGATGAGAGCGGAGCGTTTTGCGAGAGTCTCCACAGCCTTTAATGAACCGTACCGCTCCCAAAGGGGGGTCCTAGTCGCTCCCAACTCAGACCACTTCCGGACTAGGGTCTGGAGCGCTTTGCCTATTGGAGCGGTTTGGTAGGGGTGAGGGGGGAAGCTCTCATACGTGAAATGTATTCGACCAAACTCTACAAGCCTAAAAGTAGAAACAATTACAACTTGATCATATTAAAGCAAGCACTGACCTGTTTTGCCGTTAGTGCTGTGTTCTATGAGAACGGCAACTTAAATTTGAGTAAATACTGTAGCAAAGCAAAGCTAGCTTACAAAATACATGCATACATTTCTTGTTTGAAAGAGATTTAGTAGGTATCTAATACTACAATACAGCATAATGAGTTGTTAAAACTTAGTACAGTGTCAGAGAGGTGTAATTGAAAGTAAAAAGTCGTAAAATACCTAAAAGTATTTCTTCCTCTGCTTTCCCAGCATAAAATGTAGCTCCACTGTGCCCTCTGGTGGCCACTCTGGCTAGGGACCGGAGCGTTTTGTCCGGTCTTATCGAAAGAGGGCTATAAAGTTTTTTTTTTCACATAAAAAGTTCCACAATGCACCTGTAACCTCTCATCGACTTCAATACAAGTTATTGATCTGATAAATTATTAAAAGTAAAATCTCTGTTTCCACACCCGATACGGTGTTTAGGCCCAATTCTATTTACAATAGGTCGGGGACATGGATAGCCCTCATTCAGAGCACATGGGGACAGCATAAACATGTCCGTGACGCATTGCAGCTCTCACACAGATGAGTCCAAACTGAGGTGAAGCCAAGTGTAAGTAAACAGACCCTGATTGGTGTTTGCTTTTGTTGTTTACTGGTCACTGGATCTGCCGTACACAAGTTTAGCAACATGAGAACGTGTGCTAAGTTACTCCCAAGTAGTTCCAACCAGAATCGGCCAATCCTTGTGCCCACTCAGATCTGTCTTCGGGATCAATCACCTCCAATGACACGGGGGGAAACCAAAACCTACGGCCTAAGCTCTAAAACAAAGACTTGTGCTAGAATCCTTATAACTTGATAGTGGCAGATAGAGATTGGCCCGGGCGACAATATGGTTAGAGTTTCGGGATTATTGCGTGCCGACACCTTGCCAAATGGGTTGCGGTGTGCGGATGAAACGGACTGTGTGAAGCTGCAGCAGAGAAAGAAGAGTGGAGGGAGGGAGTCTCACCTTCGAACTTCTCGGGCACCACGCGGGAGTCGTTTTCGAATAGATAGCCTGCGACACAAAGAGGAGAATTGTGTGAATTAAAGAAGGCCTTGGACAAAAAGTAGGTTAAGCTTTTGGAAACACGGCCTTGTCGAATGCCAGAGATAGAAGGACACTCCTTGGTTTTCTGTGAGGTGCATATAAATTTGAACTCATCTCAGAGTTGTTGTTGGAGGTTTAACAATTGAGTGACTGTGGTGGCTGAAGTAGTTGGTATCAGTAGTGGTGTGTGGTATATCATAAAAGCACATTTGTTCTGATTGCTAGCACTGAGTATAAGTTTATTTCTTGGGTGGTCTGCCCTGATAAAACTATTCACTTTGCCAAAATGTCCATGGATGTGTGAGAAGCATAATAAGAGGTAAAGGGCTTGAAAATGGGAGAACTCGGGTAGTGCATCTTCAAAACACAGCCCATCTTAAATAACAGTGTTGAAGTCTATAGGGCCGAAGTCTATCACTAATCTAATCGTTCTTCAGTGTCCACGCTTTTTCTAAACAGTCACTCTGATTGGCAGGTTTTCCTCCTTTTGCTTTCGGAAAACAGTGGTCTTTTTCCAGAAGTTGTGTTTATTCAGAGATTCTTGAGGCCGGGGAGAGGCACGGCGCGAGCCAACGTCAACACGAACGCGGCGCTCGTTAGCCAATGGAAACACGCGACACTCTGCGCCTGTTAGCCAATGACCGCAACTGGCGAGGGCCCGAGAGAATGCACACACGCAATTACAGTATGGCCCAAGCCGATTCACAAAAACAGAACAGAATTGGTTCATTTTGAAATTCTTTTATCATGCTTTATTCAGGGGTTTACAACTACTTTTTATCCCTTCACCTAGCATAAGTTGGACTATATGTTTAGAGAATATCCCTAAATAAACATCCATTGTGATTTTAGGGAAGATGTCTGGACCATAAAACCCAGTGGTGCTTATGGACACTGCGTAAGGTACACCGGTATGGAGGACCAAAACTGCCAAAATAATAAATTATTAAATAAAAAAATAAAAAAAATGTCCACATTGGCAAATAATTATTAAAATATCACTGCAAATACAGAAAAAAAACAAATGAATGAATAAATAAATACAGATATAACATAATAATAAGGCTTATTTTGTCTGTTTGAAGCACAAAATAGAAGTTATTATTATACATATATTTTTATCTCAGCAGTTTTAGTGATATTTTAATAAGTATTTGCCAATTTTGACATTTATTTAATTATTTATTTATCATTCTGGCAGTTTGAGTCCTCCATATGCGAAGTCTAAATTTGGAATTAGAAGTTATTTGTCAAAAGGGCTGACGAAAGTAAGTACTGCTAATGAAACAGCTCAGTTTAGACATTTTTACATATTGACCAAACCCAACCTTTTTGCGGTGTTCCAACACATTTATTTATTTGAAATCAATGCATAATCAGGACCTTACCTTCATTGCTGTGTTGGGGATTTGGATAGCCATCGTTGTGGTGGTACATGGAGGGACATCCAGGCACATCTGCAAAAAAAAAAAAACAAACAAAAAAATCGCAAAGTCAACGAAATCAGCCAAAAATAAGTTTATATGCAAATCCCCGCTGCGGCGCTCGAAGCAAGAACCAGCAAAACACTTGAAGGGCAACGGTTGCATTTATCATATCTCTTCTCCCTTTCGTTTGCGGGTATTTTTAGGCCTCGAGCGAGCACCTTCACCAGACCAGAAAAATGGTAAAGTATACAATGTCTGCACTGTCTGGGCACATCACCGACTGACTCCTGTACAGTTCAGTGAAACAGAAATTAATCTTCGCGCGGCCTAAAGGGACATCATCCCCTGCAAGTCTGGGCTTATTTGGGGAATAATGAGCTAAAGTGGAAGGAGTACGAAGATGTTTCTGGCAAAAGGGAGTGAAATGCCAAATTTGTTGTCACTACTCACTAGATGAAAAAATACATCTTCCTTTTAGTACGTACTCTATTAAAAGTGCGCGTATGACAGACTTATCCGTCGTCATCTTAAATTGCATTTCCTGGTCATATAAAAGGTGTGTCTCCTAATCTTTTATTTTTTACATAACTGTTTGTCTATTATCACCCTGTCTTTCAATGGGAGAAACTTGATCTTAAAGGTGTAGCTCTGTTGCCTCCAGCTCTATACAGTGTGACTCATCGGTGGAGAATGCAGCCGCTGTGATAAGACGCCTTGGGGTCAAATCAAAGCCTCATATTTGCCCCCAATCAAACTGGAAGCAATTATCTACAGTTTTTATTTTTGACAACAATTTTTTACCTTTCCGTCAATGGTTTGGGTTAAACTTTGGTCGACTTTATCAGAAAGTAAATTAATGCAATAATAAATGACCGGGGGACCAAACTTGTTCCTAGGGTGTTCATGGAGTATCGTAGACAAGTTCTCAAGCCAAAATTAAGAAAAAAAAATCAACTACAAGGTTTTTTTGTCCAATTTTGAGTGCGCAAAGATATTTTTGTATTCATTTAAGTGTGAAAAACTTGCACTGGCAGCTTTCTTGAATCTAATTCCTCATATCAAGGCCAAACGTACTTCTTTTCCATGACAATGTGACTTATTTTTAGATGACTCTACTTTTTGCAGTGTATTAGTCCAGACTGCTGATACGTATAAGATTGTTGCTGACAAAGCCTCTTGAAGAGCGATGAGAAATGCCATCAACACTAAAGCAACCTAGTAAAGATGACTGCATGAGAAGTGCTCCTGTGCAAATGAGCACTTACAAAAACAATTCATGGAGTAGTTTCGTTTGGATCTTATGAATAGGTCTTTTTTTCTCCCTTATCTGCCCAGTGTGGTTAGCTTTATGGTCAATTCATCAATTTTTTAAGTTGCATTCCTCTCAACCCTGAAAAAAAACTGTTAAGAGCTACACTTGTGCTCATTTTTCAGAGAGTATGATTGATAACGCACTCATGGTTAGTGGTTGTGTGAAGCCATTTATTGTCCAAGAACTGTGTTTACTCTTTTCAAATCATAATGACAACAGAAAGTACCCAAGTGGCCCTGATATAAAGTCTACATGATCAGCAACAACTTCCAGGGAATTGTTCAGGAGCAAAGAAAAACCCACAAGTAACTTCAGCTGAAATACAGGTGAAGTGGTTTGTTTCAAGATGCACAATATGTGAACTTTTGATAAAGGGGCATTTTTTTAGTTGTCACTGTAATTTGCAAAGAGTAACCAGCTTTTTTGACAATAAATGGCTTCACACAACCACTAACCATGAGTAAAAAAAAAAAAGGTTTTTGTGTTATCATTCATACTCTGAAAAACGGACAAAAAACAATTCTGCCAGGGGAGCTCAATATCGATAACCCCTTAAGTCTATAGTTATTTTCATTTGTGTCTGAAAATATCTGTGGACGCAGTCATCGACGAGATCGACACGGCTCGGTTGGCACTGGCAACAGCCGCCCTCCCACCGGGGCCGGCTGACGAGACCAGATTGGGGCGTGAGTGAGTGCGAGCCGGTTATTTGTATCCTGCTTATTGTGGGCCACTCGGTGTCTTTCACGCGGCACAATGGCGGTGATTAGTGATGGTATGCCAATTTGGATGTGAAACTCCCAAAGCCCCATTCACGAACCGGCAGCTGGCATTGTCCGCGTTTTGTAAAGATGAAAAGGAAGCGGTTTTGTTGTTGGTTTTGACTTGGGTTCAGGTTTTATTGTCCGCCGTGTGCAGCCGGCGCGACACGCCTAGTCCAAAACGTAGTAAAATTGTAATTATGTTATTATTAATACAGTAGGATGAAAGGGGACAATTAACCTTTCATGAACACAAAGGGAGTTCGGGCTGAATGTTTGTGATGTGTTGGAGGTAAATGAGGTCAGAAAATTATGTAACATTACGTTTTGCGCCAACCTTTTTGCTTAAATGTTCCATTCTCTTTATTGTTTATTCTATATTCATTGGCAACATTGGCCTTTTGTAGATCACAGTCCATTAAAATCCACAGATAAGCGCAAATATTATTGTCCATTTAGATTTTTTTCCATCAGAGGAAATAGGCAGTAGCATTTGCTAATTTACAGACATTTTGAACTGGGAACAAAGAAAGAAAATATGAATTTGTAAGTTGTTGTCAGGTACACAGTTGTGGGGGTTGGGTGGTTTGGGTTTGTTCAATTTTCCTGTATGAAAAGCACTTTATGAATAACATTTGATTGATTGATTGGTTGATAAATATTCATACAGTGGCCCTACAGTGTTACAGTGTATACTCTATTTTAAAGCCCTTTTATTGACCATAACCGAGCAGGCTAGTTTTTCCCCATGTATTCAATAGGGACACTGCATAGTAACGCAATTGCAATGTAAATATACCAGATTATAGGCATTATATAAGATTATATAAGACCAGGGTTTCCGCGGGGCATTAAAAGCCAAAAATAAGGCGTTAAATGTTATTAAAAAGCATTAAATCTAAATTTCTTAGAAAATAATGACATTGCTTGACTCATTTTACTGCAGAAGTTCGTCAAAAATACAAAAATTAGGTTCTAAAATACATCCAATTGCCGTTTTCGAAGACATTTTACTCTCCGTTCTGTTCAACAGTTTCCCGTTGTATAAAATTGTATACTGAATATGGAAATGCATCTGTTTGGTGGAATGTTTGCAAATTTTAAGAAATGAAATATGCACAGAATTGTTGCATTTATAGTATTGAAAATCTAGTATTTGGGTATTAAAATGGCATCAAAAAGCATTAAACTTGACTTTGCTGCATCCTGCATAAACCCTGAAGACGCTAGTTTCCATTTGTCATCCCTGTGAAACAAGAAAATTAATATAATTATTTCTCAGCCAAATATTTCCTACCCAAGTACTTTGCGAGCTCTTAATTGCGGATAGAGTTCCAAGTCTTAAATCTTTCGCTCCACGTTCATACCCATCCTCTCCAGCTGTAGCACTTATCATGTTAAAAAAAGTCCTGGCCTGGCTGCTCCACCCTGTGCCCCTCTCTATCGGCCCTCCTCACCCCCCGTAACCCCCCTCCACCCTCCAGAGCCCAGCCAGTGAGAAGCTCGAATTACCGCGGCCACGCTCATTTTTCCATTATGAGTTCATCTGCCGGCACAAAAAGGAAGCCGCTGGTGCAACCTGAGACCTGCTCACACTCCACTGGGGACTCTAGTCTTTCCAGTGCCCTCCATTTTCTCAATGAAATTCCTCTGCGCCTGTCTTTCGCGAGGGAGGGAGGGGGGGAGTGGAGCGGTCGCAAAAAACAAAAAAAATATACTTTTTTTTTCTTCTTCAAAGTGTCAAAGAGTTGAAGGGAGGAGTTTGAAGAAAGGGAGGGCAGGGTGGATACAGTGAATACATTTGTTTTGCCTTTTGGACATTTTGTTCTTTGCTTTGCTGCGCACACCAGGGAGACTTTGTATTGAAAGGTGTTCGGAAAAGAGTGGAACTGATTACGCGGGCGATAGCCATAATATGTCATCGCCGTCCGCGCTCATCCAAGGTCTCTACGCTCGCGTGAGGAGTGAGGACTGTTATGATCGTCAATGTTTTTCTCACCTCTGTTTATTAAAATCTACTTTTTCAAATCCACGCGGCAAGAACAGGCTACATGTGCGGAGGTGGTTCTGGAACCTCCAAGTAACTTGGCCTACTTTTGACCAAGAGTAAACCAAATATCTTTCATAAACCCATTGATGAAGTGGCTTACTGTTTCTGATATTTTTTGGGCTGATTGTTCCCAAGTTCAAGGTTCTGTCCCTGGTCTCCTTTTGATGATATTGTTAGTATATTTCAAAACTTCTATGTAAAAAGATGTGTCAAGAACCTTTGATATGTTGTTTTCTGATCGCTAAAACATATACACAGTAGTTGAAAATTGGTAAATTGGCATAGGCTTTACTCAGCCATTTACATTTATTCAGTGTAGGCAGGTATCAACGCTAGCAGAATTATTTTAGATATGAATTGTTTAGTTAAATGTAACATATACCTACAGTAGGCACATTCTGCATTTGAGCAAAACAAAAACAAAACTTTTCATCCATTTAACACAAAATGTGATTAGTAACATTTCATTTTTATAACTGAATAATCTATTTTAAAAAGACCAAGGCCGTGTAATGAGAAAGAAAACCTAAAATGCCACTCACCGGGTTCGTAGGTGTAGTCTGTGGGCTCCTGTTTGACCATCATGTGGGCCGGGGGGAACCGGTGCTGATGCGGGTGCGAGTGCGGGTGGGGGTGGGGGTGCGGATGCGGGTGCGGCCGGTGCCCGTGCGCCGCGCCCGTCATGCCCTGAGCGGCCCTCTCGTACATGGGGTCCAGGTACTCCTGCTTAAAGCTCTGATGCAGGTAGGGCATGCAGGGGTCCGAGTGCTGTCGATGGTAACCTCCGCCGGGCCCCCCCCCTCCTCCTCCCCCTCCTCCGCCGCCGCCGCCACCTCCTCCTCCGGGACCCCCGCCTCCTCCGGCCCCTGTCCCGCTGCTGCCATGTCCCGACGGGGCAGAGGGCATGCGCTGGAAGGCCGGGGTGACAGGGGGGAACTGAGGGGGGGCCATGGGGTCTCCTGAATGGCCCTGGTACCTGGAGCTGGAAGGAAGATGTCTTTAGTCCATGCAGTAAGGTATATGGTAAAATAACATCTAACAATGGCGATAATTTAAGATTTAAACTGATCAGGTTCAATTAAAACAATACAATAAGAAGCATGTAGACCTCTGCCAAGGCACAGTTTCTATCTTGCAATGATAAAGATAGTGTTGGTACCTTACCTAATGCTCTAGTTCAGATATATAGTTTTCATTGAGCCACTCAGCATTAAAGACTTCCCTGAACTACATCCTTAGTCCATTTAGATTGTGAAGATAATAGTCTGGTCTGTGACTCAACATGAAACCAAATCCTTTTGCTACAACACTCGTGAAACGGTTACTTGTCGTTGTCAAAACTTTTATGTCAAGAACGTTTCCATATTTTGCTCATATTTGTACCTGGGGTTGAGGTGGTAGCTGTTGCTGGGCAGTGGCTGTGAGGCGGGGGCGTGGTTCATGTACCCAGCGTCGGGCCGTCCCGCCGCAGTGGGTTTGGGGGAGTAATGTTGTTGCATGGGGGACATGGGGGTCCCGGGGCAGGAGCTCTTGGCCCCCGCTGCAGCCCTCTTCTGCTCATAGGCACTGCGGAGCACATATGTAAACACATCAATATATCGGCTCAGTTTGTTAGAGTCGATAAAGCTCACAGAACGTCACAGGGCTCTGCTGGTGCGGCGCAGTCGTCAATATGATGTGGTCAGGGTCAGGGTTAGGGACGGCTCACCAGAGCAGCTTTAGTGACAGTGTGTTTAAGTCATTGAGTGAACAAAATTATAATTAAAACCCATTGCTGTAAGGGTCACAGAATTTGACGAGAAAAAAATTATATTATTGCTAAATTTGACAAAAGTTCATCAGTCAGGACCAAAATGAAAACTAAATAACTTTTGCACAATCATTTTTGAGATGTGATGCCATGTCTGAATAAGGCAATATAATGATACAATTATCATAGTAATAATAATCAAGAGTGCCTTGGAGTTTGTTGGTCGGCTTTTTCCATCTGGCTGGCCTTCTTTTTACCAGTTTGAACAAAGTCACCCCCGTTTTTACAAAAATATTTGTTACTTGAAGATCCACGCAGCCCTCACCATATTTCTTTCTCCATATTCTGCATATAGTCGAGTCCTAATTTACAATTTTGTTTTGGTCAGTGATTCTCAACCTATGCTACATTTATGTGTTGGTAACTAGTATGTTGTTGTTTTGAATTTAGAGCTAATTGTATTCTTGTAAGAAGTCAGTCTAACCTGATTAAGTTCTGGTTTATGTCTATATCTTACCCTGGTTTAGTCCTGTTTAATCCCATTTTAGTCATAGTTAGTCCTGGTTTAGAACTAGTTTAGACGAGGCTTACTCCAAGTCACTCCTGGTTTAGTTCTGAAGTCAGTCCCTGCTTTGTCCAAGTAGTAATACTTTGTTACCGATGGTCTAAGGTGGAATATTTCCACTCATGGGAAATGCTGCACTGCAAAAACTCTAGAAATAAATACATTTTCCTTTGATTTGAGTAACTTTTTGTCAATTTTTGTCAAGTTTTTTATGGAATTTTGAGTGCAATGATATCTTTGTATCAATATAAACTTAAAAACCTTACCCCACTGGCAGATTTCTTGAAATGAGTTACTCTAATCAAGGGAAAATTGACTTATTTATAGATTACTTTTGCAGTGTGTAAAGTATGGACATATATATGTATTTATTTTATTTTATTTGGTGGCCCAACCTGGCATAAAGGCACTGCTCTCCGCTGGGGTAGTTGAACGTCTGCTTGTGGCTACAGGACTGACTGGGGTCCGACCCGGGACTCTGTGGTTCCTTCTTTATAGTGACCGGAGGGCTGTGGAACGCCACCGCTGTAAAAGACAAAACGAAACCACACAACGAGAGGTGAGATGCGGCGCGAACACGGGCCCGCTTTGTCCGCTCGCCATTCTTCGGCCCTTCCCCGATACTGCTCAAAGGCGAAGGCAAATACCGGTGTCTTCGCTGGAATCTGTTTTACGTGCCAGCCAAAATGCTTAAGAGACTGTCAGCTTTGCAACAGTGTGAAGGGGAGGAGGAAGGAGGGAGGGAGGCAGACAGACGTGAATAAACATAGCACTTGTTTTTTTTTTACACACTCGTATATATAGGACACACACAAGCTCGCACACGACTGCATTCCAACAGGGTCCTCGCCCATTTCTCCTCCAGGCTCCAGACACAACAAGAGCCCAAATTTCCTTGGTCAAAGTCAAGAGCTCCACTATGTTTTATTGTCAAAGCATAACTGTGCTCGGCTACTCTGTTTTACTGTCATGCGGCATGCAGCTACGGTCTTTCTCTGCGACTACATGACTCATTGAAGTAATTTCTCACAAAAACACTTCAGTCTTTGGTTAAAACTTAAAAACAATTCATGAATTGCACCGTACAATGCAAAACACATCTTTAACACATCTGTATTTGTGTTCTGCCCAGTGGTGGAAGAAGTATTCCATATTCTTATTTAAGTAAAAGTGCAGATACAGGACCAAGAATGTACTTAAGCAGAAATTTTATCTGATACTTTTACTTAAGTAAAAATATCTGCTGTAAAATGTACTTCATAAGTAAAAAGTAAAAGTATTTTTTAAGAGTTTAATGTGCAGGATTTTTTATATCCTTTGAATCAAACAAGGTCTAAACCAGGTCTAAACCATTATGACTAAACCAGGACTAAACCAGGTCTAAACCAGGTCTAAACCAGGACTAAACCAGGTCTGAACCAGGTCTGAACCAGGTCTAAACCATTATGACTAAACCAGGACTAAACCAGGTCTAAACCAGGTCTAAACCAGGACTAAACCATTATGACTAAACCAGGACTAAACCAGGACTAAACCAGATCTAAACCAGGTCTAAACCAGGACTAAACCAGGTCTAAACCAGGACTAAACAAGGTCTAAACAAGGTTTAAACCAGGTCTAAACTAGGACTAAACCAGAACTAAACAAGGTCTAAACCAGGTCTAACCCAAGTCTAATCCCGGACTAAACAAGGTATAAACCAGGACTAAACCAGGTCATTACAGAGATGTCACTTTGAGAATAAAATACTTTTAAGTTAAAAAATGTACTGCTAGTAGAAAGTACAGATATAGGCTCCAAAATGTAGTAAAAGTAAAAAGGACTTATCATAAAAAAATCATAAAAAGTACCTGTAATTTGTACTTTTTACTTTGTTACTTTCCACCACTGGTTTTGCCGTTTCATATGAAGACATTTGTTTGTGAAGATACTGACAACAAAGTTCACATTTTTACGAGAAATGCAGAGCTTTTTGAATTTGTTCAATATTTTGGTAATTATGCAGTATTCAAGGAAATGTGTGCTTTGTGTCAGACATTATATTTCATTTTCGACTATAGGCTTGATTCATTTGGTAGCACTGTTTCCTTGTAACAAAATAACTTTTTCATACCTTATTGGAGCGTGCCTGCAATAATTGATGAGAAAAAAGTGTTTTCTCAATGTTCTATTCAAGAGTATAATCTGTCCTTTTGCACACTTTGATCAACACAATCAACATCTGATTTCCTTCCTAACACGGCTCTTTATTGACTCAGACTTGGAATAGGTATTGCTTGGCTTATCACTTCATTTCATCAACACATAGCATACTCTTACTACTTTTTTGTTGCTCCATTTAACCAGGCAATTTTGATTTCCTCAAGCGCTTACTCGAGACATTTTTGAAGTTTCAATATTTTCCTTTGTTCTCCATTACGGCCACATTACCCTGTCTGTCAAGCCACGCTGCTGAAGAGGCCTGTCCTCCGTGTTCACAAAACCCACCCAAAGTGAGGCTTCAAACTGCGCCGCTGGCTCGTGTTTATTATTCGAGGGGAGGTTTTCACCCGGAGAACTGTACAGGATGTTTTTCTGGTCCCGACAGGGTAAACAGGAGCAGCTGTGCACTTCCAGCTGAGGGGGTGGGAGGGCAGCATTGTGTTTATGTGTGTGTGTGTGCGGGAGCGTGCGCGCGGACCCAGGAGCGTGCACCTGGCCGCCTTGTGTCTATCCGCGAGCTGGCCACGGTGTAAAAGTGCTGGGGTGCGCGCGGCGGGTGTGGAGCTGACGGGGCAGGCCACGCTGAATAGCACAGCCCAGGTAATTATATGGTCCAGTCCATTCACAAAAAGGAGAAGGAAAAGTGTCTGCCTGCGTTTGAGCTGGAAGGACGGCCCCCTTTTCAGAGAGTGAAGTAATGCGGAAAATGCCAACAAGTTAACATTATGTATCCAAGTGCCTGTGGTACAGCGATAGATAACATTGTTCAGTGTCAGTCAATGCTCCACTGCTTGATCTTGATCTAACCCTCCTCTATGTTGTAATTTGATTTATTATACTATAGCTTTATCGAGATTTCACCAGGTTAATTGAGTTGATGTATCACCTCTACTTTATTGGGTTCTTCTCTCTCTGTTAGTCAAATGTAAGACTGGTTAACACGCAAGCAAGAGGCCAATTTAAACTCTGCCTGTTCCCAAGAGGAGGGATTAGTCCTGCCATAACTACATCCACTGCTTGCGATTACTAAAACAGCATCACTTTTTAGGCTTTGTTCAGTGCTGGGCTGAAACTCTGAGTCATTAAAGTGCTTTGAGTACGTTGAAAAGCATCGAAGTGAGGCTTGAATCGTCGATAAGTTGAGGACGTTTCGCTTCTATCAACAGAAGCTTCTTCTTAGCTCCTCTGGTCAGAAAGTGCGACAGACAAGTTACAAGTTGGAAACTTCTTCAACTTAATCAAGTCCAGTCGACGGTTCAAGACTCACTACGATGGAGATTTCCTGGACGACTGAGAGCCCTCACAAACATGTTGAAAAGCACTATACAGTTGTGCTCATAAGTGTACATACCCTGGCAGAATGTCAGGGTATGTACACTTCCCTGATCAAAAGTTTACATATTGTGCATCTTGAAGCAAACATCATTTTTTTCAGAGTCCAACACAGAGTCCTGTGTTTCAGCTGAAGTGAGTTTTTCTTTGCGCCTGAACAATTTTCCTGGCAGTTGTTGAAAGTCATGTAAGTAGTTTCTGTTTCATGATGATTTCAAAAGAGTAAACTCAATTCTTTGACAATAAATGGCTTCACACAACCACTAACCATGAGTGGAAAATAATAATTTTGTGGTACCATTCATATTCTATGAATAATGGCCAAAACTTAAAGGGGAATGTAGACTTTTGGCCACAACTGTATACTTCTAAGGGATAACTATTTGATTTAATCTGAAATCATTCCCAATCTTGCACTTCCTTGCTTTGTATTGCTCGCCAAAAGCCCAGGTTTGGGAAGCACTAATAGCGTGATATCTGTTCAATACAAAAGTAAGAGTGAGAGAGCTGTGTAAGAAAAACCTGTTTATGAACCATATTAATTTCAAAACTATGATTCGCGCTACCGTGTCTATTAGCATGCACATGAAAAATTCCTCCTCAGATAACTCAAATTCTTTCCCACTGTCTAGAGTTCCATGTGATCGCGCCACCAATCCGGTTGTAACATCAAACGGTGGCGGCTCATCTTAATAATCATCCTATATGTGGCTCTGCTCACTCTCCCACGGCCGTCAGGCAGGTGAGGAAGCGTCGGCTTTCGCGGCGGCTCAACGGGATTAAAGAGCATTTAGACAGATTTCCCAGTCAGACAGCGCGGATCCCTGCCTCCTCTCAGTCTGCATTGCTGCTCCGCCTGTGCACACTATGGGGTGGCACCTGACCCGCTAACACTCACAATGCCAGTGTGCGCCTGTCTATTGGTATTGTCGCTTTCCTCTGCCGCGGTCATGACCTGCAAACAACCCTTTTACGGACTGTGTACACAACTCCAGTGGCAAAGCGGCCGGCTAATGCGCGCGGCAGCAGTTTCCTCTGACTTGATGCGGCTTTCGGTTTGGACGGCCCATTTCAGGCATTTTGGCACGGGACAAGAATCAGCTTGTCTTTTCTGTGTGTGGGGCCTCTCGCTGTATTAAT
>OMNZ01111459.1:19988-36961 GCA_900303255.1 Lesueurigobius sanzi
GGGGGGGGGGGGGGGGGGTTCCTATTCAACGGACGCCCACCGCAAACAAATCGTAGAAGGAGGAAAAGGGATGACACACACACACACACACATACCCATGCACACACACTATATATATACACACGCACAATGGCTTTCTAGGCACATGTGGGAAAATGAATGGGAGCTGAGTCAGGCCCCTGGGGGACTCCTCAAGTAGAAAACCATCATATCTGGATTAAGCAGCATTGTGTGATAATCTTGATTAAGAAGTATGTATCAATCAGTCAATCGTCTTATTTCTACAACAGCACTTATATAGGTCTGTGTAAGTTCTCAGTCGTACAGGAGTTGTCCATCGTAGGCATAGATTCTCCCGTCTTCATCTGGACTCTGTAGTTCAACTTATATAGGTTTAATGGCATACACAGATCACTTAAAGATCACTAAATGTATTACAATTTTAATTTAATTAGTATAATTGACCGTTTGTGCCTGAATTTTGATGTGAAGTAAGAATGTGTCGAAAGTCCCTTTGCCGATCTCTGCAACAAATCAAAGTCTGGCTGTTTTTTTTTTTTTGATCAACGAGACAAACTTTCCTGTGTACTGGAACCGAGGGGTTTTCTGGTCCAATCAGGAGGGGAGGGGGAAGTCTCTCTCTCCTCATTTTGTAAACTTGCAGATTATCATTTTAAGGGATAGCGTGATAGGACACATGGGAAAATGTATCGGAGCAAAGGTAGAGCCCTGGGGAATTCCCTAAGAAGTAAGATCAAATTCTACTAACCACTGAAACACATGCATTATTCTGATGTCTCGAATGTTTGATAATTTAGTTACCTTGTGCCAGTCCTAACCCAAATTGCATCTATGGAGAAACATCCCATACCCAATATGTATTTTAAATTCAGCTTTCCTGACCTTGAATTCCCTGGCGCACTGCGGTAAGGGAAACTCAACTAAATCTTTTCTGCAGACCAAGCCTTGAAATTAACTCAAATGTCTTATTTTAGACACAATATTTCCTACCATTAAAATCCTCTGCCGTTTGGGACATCCTATCTTAATACTGGAGTGGATCTGGATAGTCTTACGCTCGGTGTTTATGTGTAACTTGGCCAACTCTCAAGTCTCTGGCAATCCGCAGCGCACGACAACCTTGCTCACAATATTAAGTCAACGCACATCAGCCGCAGTGTCAAACAAGGTGACTGGATCTGGCCAAAGTAAAGGACATGTAAATACACACTTAATAATGGGACAGATTGTACAAATAACATTGGAGCGACAACCCTAACACTATCTGGAAGTCTGGTTCGTATCTGGCGCGATATGGAGTGTGCATGTGCAATGTTACAGCGGCACGTGGCCTTGCTGGCTACACCTGCGCTCCACGATGGATCCCTTATGTGGATCAATGTAAACAAGAATGCCAATTGCTAGGATCCGAATGGAAAGTATTGGTTTATAAATTGCACTAGTTTTTTAAGAATTGAAAGTCTGGCTCCAAAAAGGGGTTAGCCAAAGCCAGAAGACAATGAGAGTTTACGGACGATGTGAAAAACTGTGTGAAAGTTACCGATTTCACTCTGACAAAAACTGAAAACCTGTTTTAATGAGCTGACCTCTTCCCTGGCTCTGACCCTATCTTGCAATATCGCTTCCTGGAGTTTATTTTAAATGAGCGTCTCAAGATTGCGAATGGAGTATCATAATTTCACTTTTGGAGCGGATCGGGAGTTCAATCTCCTCTAAATCCCGCAACTTCTTTGGCTCACGAAGGCCAACAAACCAATCAGCAAACACAAAACCACATGCTTCTTGGCAACGGCAACAGTCCATTAAAAAATACAGGAGTATGACTTCTATGTCAAGGGACACAAAGAGGAAGGAAATATTAGTGATGCAGTGCAATCTGCTCGGAGAGTCTATACAGCCGTTTTGCTGGGGCGTGGAAACATATGCCCAACACGTGTGATTTTGTGTCCGGTCACTGCACATCGCACAAACAAAAGATTATACAACAAAAGTTAACAGAAAGTGTCATGCTAGCTTAGTCCTTCCACTCATTTTAGATGAAAGAAATGTATGATTGTTTGTTTATACTGTAGTCATCGCCATGTTAGGCATAAATAGAGAAAGAAATGGAGTCTCCAAAAATTCTCAAATTCTCAAAAGTTTATTGCAACATTAGTCACATAATTACAATGAAAAAAAAAAAACAGTTCCTTAACCCTCATAGGATTTGTTTGTTTGTTTTGAGTTGATCTTCATAGACTAATATTGTGTACATGTGGTTGAGTGCTTGTTGGTTATATTACCCAACTTATATTTTGTGGATGATAGAATCATCTTCTAGAAAATGCATTGAGGTCTTAGTTTATTGCACCATTACTACATATCAGTTCTATTTCCAAACACTAAAACGGCCTGTAGCCAGCTAACCTTGTTCGGCCATGATTGGTCGGTATTATTCCTAAAAGCTTAATTTGATACGGAGAGCTATAGGCTGGTCGTGACACGGGGCTAAGAGTGTTGCGTCCATTAGTGTCTTCTCTATCTGATTTACAGGTCAGCCTCTCTCATCTGATAATGCTTCGGGCTCCTTGAATATTTAAAGAATGGTTGTCAGATAGCTGCCAAACGAGCCTAACGAGATTGATGGAAAGTGCAATGATATCAGCAGCGCACGGGCAACACTGGATAGAGCGGCGCTGAGACGATATACATTTGTCTATACGGCTTTGCATTGGCCAACAGGGTGGACATTAGGGCAGTTAATTGCGCAAGGGCCAAAGTTTCACTTCTCCTTTCTCAACTTTGGATCATGTGGGCCATTGACGATTTGAAGACGAGATTTGAGGAAGCACTTTTTTGTGAGAATACAGTGGTTTAACCTTTCTGATAGTGGACAGTGTGGCTTCATTTCGCCTCTAAGCTTCTAAGTACAGTGTTGGGGAGAATACTTTAAAATTGTATTTAGTTACAGAATGTATTTTGTAACATTTTCCATTACTTTGTCCATTACTTTTACCACTTATTAGGACCACAAAAACAAACTTTGCAAATGCGCTTGGGAGCACAGCAGATCACTAAACATTATCCTAGTTTTTATCTTTTCTCTCTTGAAGCTAAAATTCAATGATTGAGTATCACAATGTATCCCCTTGATTTTAGGAAAGTAACTGTATTCTAAATACCCTAAAATAAAAGAGGAGCTGTACCAAAATACAGTTACTCAAAATGAGTGAGAAAAACTAGAGACAAAGTGCTCAGGAAGTCAGTACCACAAAAAAATAGCTTTTTTGGGGGAAGGTGCTCCTTGGTGTTGGGGGACAGAAATTCAAGAGAAAAACCAACAACAAGGCATTCCTCCCACAACATTAATTCTCTATTCTTGAATAGTCAAAATTAGTATTCTAAACACAGTACATGTATCCCATTACTACCCAACTACTTCTGTTTCAAGCATTTCCACCATTACTACTTTTACACTGAATCTCCACAATCAAAATGTCAAACTCCAAAGGAAGAGTATTTTCTGCTCAACTATAACTTTCTTGCTAAGTACCGTCAGCTAGAGATAACTTCAACAGGTTCTAAGCACAGTACATATTGAAACTTGAAATTGTATTATAAAGGATTAACATAAAAGGATTAAGCCTATATTATTAACCAATTATTAGCATCTGTGGATAAACAATGTAAGAGTCAAACAAGAGTCATATACTGTAGATGCAATATCTGTTCCACAAACGAGGAGCATGAAAACTAAAAACTGCTTCACTCTGCTTTGTTCTAGCTCTATAGGGACATGCAGTAGCCCTGTCTCTGATGACCTGAGGACTTTGGAGGAGTTTGATGCAAGTCCATTTAATACCCTACTCTAAAAGCAACTCTTAAAATCTACCCTATGGCTCACAGGAATCCAATGTAGAGATCGCAAAACTGGAGTAATGTGATCCATTTGTCAGGTCAAATGTGTCAAAAAACGTTGTATTCTGACCAAGGTAATTAGGTTTTAAAGTTATTTAAGTTAGCTGCGTTGCCATGGGTGATGTGCCTATTACAGCTAGCATCCTCTCTCTACAACTAGCTGTCTTAATGTGAACAAGTAGGCTATAACCAAATTCACTTCACCTCTTTACTTTTATATATACTGTACTCTTGCAACTTACACCAACAACTTTACTGCCTAAAGTGTTTTTTTTTTCTACAGAAATGTTGGCAAAAGCAATGTACACAGCAGCAAGCTTTTCCAGATAATACACAAGTAAATGTATCTATAGCAGTACTTTCCGCATTAGGCTTTATTGATCAACAAAGGAAACTGCTTGGTCACAGCAGGTCAATAATACAATAATATCTTGTAACGTAAGGTAGAAAAAGATAGTAAGATAACATGAGTAAAAATCTGCTCTGCGCCTATGGCCCAGTAAAAGCCCATAAAACACAATACAATCTAAATTTTATCTACTCCAGCGGGGTCAATAACTCACAACTCTTCTCTCTGTAAATGCCCTGACATCTCACGCTCTCCCTCTTGTCCACTTCACTTTCATTTGTGCCACGTTTGCTTTTTATAAAACGGCCATTGACCAGTCGTAAATCTGGCCCGTCCCGTTGGCGTTTTGTGGACCCGATACAATACATCCGTGTCCCGGGACATGCGAGCGAGGGGGACATCCCGTCAGAGGTGAGGCCTAGAGGTAATTAATCTGGAGCAATATTGACTCCTCTCTCTCAATCCCTTCAAAAGCCCTAATATAGCTGTCCCTTCTTAATGTTTAATGTGGGGATCGATGATTCCTCCCCCCCCCCGATGCGCTGTTACCGAAATGATGAAATGAGTGCGCAGCATCCCGGGACGGTTTGGCTTTGTACAGTATTCACACAGAATATTATAGGGTAATCACTGAAGATTTCTTTCCATGTATAAAGAAAAAGGTGTCTGAAGCTGTCATCTGTACTGTTTTGTTTAGCAATGAGAATGTTTCATCTCTTAGAGGCTTCGTCAGAAATGAGCTCTTAGCAGCAGGCTGGATACTATGTAGGGAGGGTCCAAATTAGGGTTGCACAGTAGATCCCAAAAAAGTATTGTATGGCAATTTTTGGTGATGCAATATTCTAATACAAGAATCAACAATATACTGTATATCGCAAAATCACCTAAACCAGGGGTGCTCAATGTGCGGCACGTGGGCCAAATGCGACCCGTAGACTTATTTTGGTCGGCCCTCAGGCTTCTTGCCAAGTTGGCACACATTACACACCAAAAAAATGTGCTTTTTACTGTACGTTTAGTAATTTTAGACAATTACAACCTCAACATCTTCATCTTAGAGTGACACAGAGCTGCTGTAAGCTTCCAAGCCAAAGAGAAAGCGTGGTTCCTTGGTTAAAACCTCTGGGAAATGCAGCCAAATTGAATGTTTCACTAGACTGGCCACCGTCTGTGGCTCTCCAGTCACATAAAAAAAATGTTTAGACACCACTGACCTAGTCTTTCAGCTGACTGAGATTGGCAGTTTTGTGCAAACCTAAAACCAAAAATGTATGTGGCTTATAAATGTGCAAAAGTTCAGTTTTAGTTTTGTATATTTTCTTTCATTTTATCCTTATGCTGGTCCTGATTTAGTATTTTTTCAAGATTTATTTTGACACAATTTGCTGAAAAACAAATTTCTTAGAATTTGTGTTATGTTGCGATAGTATCACACGTATCACATATTGAAGGTTTTTCCATTATCGTGAAGTCTACTGTAGTTCAAATCAAATAAGAAAGAAATCTATAGGATTGAATATCACTACATAAAAATGTGAATAAATAAAAAAGGTATTTAAACTTCATGAAGCCACAGTGGGGCTGAGTAAGTGCATGTTATCAAAGCCAGATAACCTAAAGCGAGCGCGGCCTGGACACCTTACTCCGAGTTATCAGCGCAAACGCCACATCTACAGGTCTCGACGCTCCGCCGATCTGTTGCACTCTCCCGATCGGGATCTCGGACCGTAATGCCCCCCCACCCCCCCTCCCCCCGCACACACGCCTCCTCTTTCCCCCCTATCTGCCCCTCACCCTGATTTATCTCAGCTTTATCTTTATCAAGCCGTTTATCAGTCCGCCTCATCTCGTTCCCGTCCCGCGATGGATGGGCCGCCGATCGATGGGGACACGCACCGCCTCTAACATCGCACCTTTAGTGGCCTGTGTCAGCACCCGCACCCCTCGCTGCTATCGGACCGCCCTGTGTCTTTGCATATGACCAATCGACTTTGAACATATTATTAAAGGAATAGTTGAACCGCTTTTACATGCATACATATGTTATAACCTCGGTTTAGATGAGGCGATGGGTGGCTGTCTTGTCTTTGTGCGTGCCTTCAGTCCCGTAAGACGACCAAAGACGCTGTTAGCATTTTGCTTCTACATGGTGCCAAATTTCGGCTGAAGTTAGAAGCCACATATCTCTTCCACGTTTCCCCTATTTAAATAGGGCTATGTCAGTAGTTACACGATCGAAGTATAGTTACACAAAATTAAACCTGTCAATTTTCTAAGCGGATACAAACGGGTGCTATATTTTTAGGTGGAATAACACGCAATTGAGTGGGGGGAGAATCCTTTAGGAGCGTCTTAATACTGCGCGGAGGACGAAGTGGTGTTATTCCGCCTTAAAATATAGTACCCGTTTTATCCGCTTAGAAAATTGACAGTTTTAATTTTGTGTAACTATACTTTGAACGTGTAACTACTCACATAACTATATTTAAATAGGGGAAACATGGAAGATTTGTGGCTTCTAACATGGGACTATACTGTAGAGGCAAAATACTAACAGCGTCTTTGGTCGTCTTACGGGACTGAAGGCACAAAGACAAAACAGCCACGCATCGCCTCATCTAAGCCCAGGTTAGAACATATGTAAACATGTAAAAGCGGTGAACTATTCCTTTAAGGATAGCATTTTTGTGAGGGCAGTGTTACGAGTGAAAAAAAGCGATAAAAAAATCTCTTTCTTTGTGATATATTACAGCCCTAATTATTGGCTATTTGAGTTGGCTGTCAATAAACAATTTGAGTTATTATCAATGAACAAATGAAGTTAAACCATTTGATGAAAGTTGGCTGTACTTGCCAGCATTTTATTTGTTAAGAAAATCTAAATATATGACATAACATAATCAGAGAACTTCAGTAGTCCCATGAAGGGCAATTCTTTATAGCAACCCAGCAAAAAAAGCACACATTCAAGTGTGTGTTACAACAGTTCACGCAAGGCTCCATAAAGGTCAACAAGGACAGACTAAAACATAAAGCATTAATTAAGAATTTTAAAATCTAATGAGGGATAAGGGAGCAGGTGAATGGGACAGATCGCACAAGTGTCCTGCACCTGTTTTTGTAAATATGACCAGATGTGTCCCGACTTTACATTCCTCACATAGTTTAGATATTTGCAGTACTGTGCATTGTAGATGAAGTACGCAAAGCCGATTAGTTTTAAAGACTGCTAAATATTGAATGTTAAACACAATCATGGCTAACCTGTACAGATACAGTACCATTCACAATGATATGTTTTAATATCAGTTTATCTCAATAAATACTTTTTACCATGATGCAAATCAAAACGCCAACATTTGAACTTATACCAATAGCTTTTTGCCAGTTGGGTCTATGTCTTTTGTCAAGTACAGCAGTGTTTCCCAACCAGGGGTACGGGGACCCTTGGGGGTACGCGAGAGCTAATTTCAGATACAAAATAAGATCAAATTGAATTGTATTTTTGATTGTTATGTTCAAAGAAAAGCTATTTAAAGCCCTTAACTGTAAGGAGTGAGAGTTTGAGAATATTTAGTAACCTTTTTACTGATTTTTACTAGGAGTTTTAGTCACTTTCTAACTAATCATCAAAACCATCGAGGCAGGGGGTACTTGGAGTATACTGTAAATAAAAGGCCAAAGGGGTACGCAAGACAAAAAAGGTTGGGAGCCACTGAAGTACAGAACACCTCCCTCAAACACAAACAAACAAGATTACTCAAATTTTGAATATGTGACCTTAATTTGAGTTTCAGAGTAAATTGAGATTGAGATTTATTTTTATTTTTATCATAGTGACAGTCTGGAAGTTATCAAAATTAGAGGGAAATGGACACTTTAAGGAAAAAAAAACAAAAAAACAGACTTAGCTCCTCCCCCTTTCTTCCTGATTGGTCGCCTGTTTTCAAATCACAAATGATTGCAAGCCAGCTCAGGGAAAGTTCTTGTCATTGGTCAAAGCGACAGCCTACAGGGACTGATTAGATGCTGAGATCAGAGAAGGACTTTTGAAAAAAAATCTAATATTATATATTATGAGCAACTGTTTTGGTGGTCAACTTTGCACATTTTATAAAATTTGTATTACATTTACACTTCCAGACTGTCACTTTAATTTAAGTGTAAACAAATGACTCCCCTTGCAGATTTCTCTGACTTACAAAATAGACGTTACCTATTTCTAGATTTACTTTGCCGTGTTGATGACCTGAAGTTTTCACCTTAAGCAACGGCTCGTACATCTCTCTCAGGCCACTGTAAAGACATAATAAAAAAACATGCACATGCAATCCAATATCACCATCACAGCTATACACTACTGCAGTACTTTTTTTTTTCTTTTCTGGCCACTCTGCCTCACCTCCCCTGATGCCTCTGTAATAAAACACACAGTGCTTTCCATTTACAAAGCTGTACTCCTGACCCCCTCCCCACTCTCTCTCCCCTTCTGCTCTGAATCAACATGCAGGAGTTTGCCTTTTTCTTCACCACTGGAAGCTGTTAAATACCTATTATTACGCCGCACGCCTGGCCTTTAAAAATTCCACTTTCACTTGATCTGATCGTATTGAGATTGGCGCTGCGCGGTTTTAGATTGCAATTTTCAGGACGATACTGTGCTCAAAACACGCAAATGATAAGTGGCATTAACATTCAAGAGAAAACAGAAATATGAGCTGCTAAATTCATACAAGGATCATATGCTTTTCGGGACATGTTTGCAGAGTCCAGGCCTTAATTGGTCCCGTGGATTGGGACCCAAAATGAGGTCACCAGCCTTCACCAAGGAGCATTTCTTTGAATATTTATCCTGAAAACGAAGGAAGACTCCACCTGAGCGAGACTTTTTGATGGTGATTTCAACTTCACATACTTAGTTAATGGTTATTCAACAATAGTTTGTGGGAAATTCTTGTAGTTTACATCATATAAACTATTAAACTCTCATTTGGGGCATGGTTTGTCATCCTGCAGCGATGGTACGTCCCGATGCCAAACCAGTAGAGAACGACTGGTCTAGGTGATCGGAATAAGCACAATTTCAGTTGCTAACTACTTATCATGAGTCTGTGTAAGTTCTCAGTCGTACAGGAGTTGTCCATCATAGGCAAAGTTTCTTCAGTCTTCATCTGTACTCTGTAGTTGAAGTGTAGGACGTTTCGCTCTTCATTCAAAGAGCTTCGTCAGCACTGAGCAAACTTGGATGCTAGTGGATCTTATAAAGACCAGTAGGAGGTACTTGTCACGAGTGATATTAACTAACAAAATAAGTCCCTGAAGCTCAAAATATTGTTTTTTCGGCTCAAAATATTGTTTTTTTTTCAGCTCAAATCTAGAGTTTTATTTGTAAAATAAGTCCAATTTCAAGTATATTTGGTCTAATTATAAGCTCCTTAAAGGCATTCATTCTCCTAACCTTTTTTCAAATAAAACCCCCATGAGTTTAAAATGTGTCTTAAAATGCTTTTATGTCTTATTTACATTTTGTTGCAAGGAATCTTATCTTAAAATCTTAAAATAAATATAGTGTGAACAAGACAAGATTTGGGTTTTTGCAGTTTGAAATCCGACCGTTTGCAACTATTTCATTTGCAATCCATCTGGAAACCCTGACTGAAATCGCAAACCATGAGTCTCTGAAGAACGCGGGCTGCGTGTTTTCTCCTGATTCGACGGCAGTGGACTCAAACATGTCCCGTTTCAGCTGACTCCTCTCTGGTCAGCCGAGTAGCGTATCCTCTATACCCCTATCCCATGAATGAAGGCGCGAGACTAAATCTCCACGCGTTACCTCAGCCGCTCTCCCACAACCGGCCCATTCATAAAGCCCCGTGTGAGCGCCCAGTATTTGCTCTGTTTATGTGAGCGCGCACGAACCCTGTCAAACCAAATCACCCCCTCGGATTTGTTGACCGAGTGTGTAAACTGAAGAGCAAGAGTGGCACACACACACACACCACACACACACACAGAGAGAGAGACGTGGACGTGGATGTGCAGGCACCTGGATGTTTTCACACTTTTGTTGCGTAGCAGCTGTATTTTGGAAAGTGCGGAGCGAGAACACAGAGGCATGTTTCTCTTTAGGGCAGAGGAGAGGAGTAGAGGAAGGGAGGGGTTGGGCAGAGTTTACCCATCAGGCCGCGCTCCAAAAAAAAAAAAAAAGAGAGGAGGAGGTGGGGGTGATTGGCCCAAACAACGGGACGGCTGTGAATTCATGACCAAGCACAACGCAGTGGACATGTCAATGAGGGTCTTCGCGCTCTTCTTAATTGGCGTTTCGTTTGCTTTGTTGGTTCGGTCTAAAGCCGCACTGTGTAAAACTTCCAGCTAATTCAATAAAGGTGGTTTTTGGTTGAGAAAAATAACGTGTTTTCTTTAGGTTTAGGTTTTAAGTATTGTGTTTGCTTGCTTTTGTGATGTTAATATAATCTGAAAAGTTCTGCAATGTGGCTTTAACTCCCTTCTTCCTTGTATCTGTCAGCGTGAGGTTTTCTTTTACCAATTCATCGTATTGGCACTTATTATTTATGCATAGTCCAATTTTGTTCGCTGTCTATAATCCCGTACTACATATTAGGGCTGCAGGATATTGGAAAGACGTGTTATTATAGCAGTATTTTACCAAACCCTTCCAATATGTTCCATTCAATTTAAACACAAATTGTAAGTCATTTGTTTTTCAGCAAGTTGTGTCGGAAAAAAGATTTCAAAAGACACTAAATCAGGACCAAATACAGATATATTCATCAGCTAATATTGCGATACAGGACTTTTTGCGATATTTTGTGCAGTTCTAAGTACAAAATGCAGTTAGTTGAATATTCTTGCCAGCCAAATGTTTTAATCATACATCGCACAACCCTCCCTTACTCCAAAAACTTAAGTTAAAATTCGTTCACCCAGACATAATTCAGAAGGTTTTGTCTTGCTAGTGTAGATTTTGAAGGGTTTTCTCTTTACTTAAAAGGTGCTATAGGTCGACTGAAATTGGTTTTCCCTCCTTCAGTATATAGTAAGCTATAAACTAATGTAAGATATTTGTGGAAATAATACTGTGCATCAAAATATAAAGCATTTTTTGTCAATTTTATGAGTTTGCAGGCAACTTTTTTGCATTTCTGTGACAGTGACCTTCAAAAGCTGCTTATGAACTCCTCTATGAAGAAATGAGATTTGAGAAATGCGTGAGAAAAAAAGTTAAACACATTGTTTGGACCACAACTATCAATTTAATATACTCACTTCCTCTTTCATTATTTGTAATTAACAAAAAACGGGTATAGTGCCTTTAAACAAGCATATGAACGTCATGGTTTTAACAAAACTTTCATCAGACTCAAAAATGCACCATGGAATAGAGCTTTTTCTTAAACTTTATGCAACCCTGTTTCTGCACCATTATCTGCTCCCTTCTTTCTTCAAGTACAGCCAGAAATCCCTTCAGCTGCATACTCTCCTCGGCCGCACCACATGCAATTACCCTGCAAAGGCTAAACAAACGTCCCACACAACCTCCAGCTCAAAAACCACCAGATCACTTCACGATCGGGAGCCGTCTCGACGCCGACAGGGAGAAACCAACGTCCAGATTCTTAAATCCGACTTAGTTTGTACAGAAACAGGAAGAGAGGGAGGAGTTTGGGTCGCTGTGTTACTGTAGGGCTGTTTTTTTTTTTTTTTATGAATGGGGAGTGCAGGGGGGAGGGGCAGGCACACTTCCTCTTACGCAGGCAGCCAGGGAGGAAAATTTATGAATGGTCCGATCTCCCGAGCAAGCGAAGAAGTGTAAACAACTGTACTCGGACAAAGGACGGCGCGCTGTGTGTTTAAGAGGGGGAAATACTGTTACTTAAGTCGTTTTTGATGTCCTTTATGTTCGGATAAGAAGAATAGGTAGAAGTAATGCCAGGGAGTCGGAGTAGAAGTGTGTTTTAGAGGGGGAAAGCATGCTACTCACAGTCGTACATGTTAGTGACAGTGATGGAAATAAGCTTTCGTGGTAGTTGTGGCTTAAACTAATCTGGAAATAGGTGTAATTTGATTGAAATTTGAATATTTGAGGTTTATTTGAATATGTAAGTAAAAAGATCTGCCCATGTAAGAAGTGTTTTTGCGCCTATGACGCATAAAAGTCCTTTTGCACATACAAATTTGAAACTACATCAAATTTTTTACTTGGCAAGCCAGAATTACTCAAATTAGGGTCATATATACTTATTTATAGTCATTTAACTGCATTGTGGCAGTAGTACTATACATAAAAATGGCTGTTTAACAGGGGAAGCGTGGGGTAGAAGTATATACCACCAATATATAACATTTCTGTAGCAATAATGGTGAAAATCCAGCAGCAAACACCATCATTACGCGCTGCCAACATGTTTAAGTAATAATGCGTGTTTTCTGTAGACTCGTCTGTGGCTGGCACCTCTCTTCTCCCCCCCCGTCCTTCATCCTCCAGGCTACAGACGGAGGAATGTCCACTGGTCTACGTAGCCCTAGGCCTGTCTGTAAAAAATCTCTGGAAGACGCAGGTTACTTATCCCCCCCATTTACTTTTGAACGCAGAGGTCGGCCGCTACATGTAACTTGCTTGATTGCGCGACCTAAGCTTCTCGGCAGCGCACAGGCCGCACTTGTTAGTTTGAAATAGATTCAGCAGATGTCCAGGTATGTTGCACAATCGCCCCTCTCCAGTGTCGGCTTCGAATGAGCTTTGCGTCACGGGGGTTTGGATGTGCAAACGTTTTA
Organism: Lesueurigobius sanzi; assembly: GCA_900303255.1. Taxonomy (NCBI): domain Eukaryota; kingdom Metazoa; phylum Chordata; class Actinopteri; order Gobiiformes; family Gobiidae; genus Lesueurigobius; species Lesueurigobius sanzi. Next base: position 33,052 of record OMNZ01111459.1, read on the forward strand.
GCAGGTACTGAAAATGTCTTTAAGTTCGTTGATAACTATTGCTAGTGAATGTTCGTGTCAGCCTTTTTCATTGGTTTCATTCAGGTTATTTTTGCGCAATACAGATGACAATGCTGAAAAAACTAAATCTAATATTGGTAATCCAGTGGCTAGAGTTTGCAAATCCTTGTAGTGATTGTGGGTTCCCAAATCTGTTTAAGATCCAACTTTAAAGCCTTAGCAGTAGGAGACATGTGAATAAAAGGCTAAAAAGAAAGTAAAATGACTAAGATTGGGACGTTTTAAATATTTGTCTTAGTGTTAAAGGATTAGTTATTACTTATTCAATGATGATGTGTAGGAACATACTGTATTTTACACTATTTAAATGCACTAAATTCAATTTTGGGTCAAATTTGGGCTTGGCGTTATAGAGCAGTGGTTCTCAACTGGTATTGGATCGGGACCCACCATTACTCCGAGATGACTGGACTAAACCTAAAAGAAATCAAAAAATTAGTACTTTTTCTTGAAATAAGACTAGTTAGCCCTGATTTGAGTTGGTAAAATGATCTGCCAATGTGAAAAAAGTATTATTTTCACTTGAAAAGTAGAAAAGAAACATCTCATTTCAGCTAAATTAGCATTAGCAATTTAAAATAAGTCTAATATAGCTTGAAATCTTATTCCATTGGCAGATTTTTTAGCTTAATAAGAATTACTTAAATGTTCTTAATTCCAGTCATTTTAACTCATCACAATACCATTTTCGCAGTGTATTAAAGGTTCTCCAGTTTGAAACGGTTAAAATACTGTATTTTCCCACAGTTTTTGTTGATCCAAGCATTGAATACACCTATAAAGTTGAAATGATGGTCAAAAGAAGTCCTTCCACTTACCACTTAGGGTGCATTTTACTAGTATATGTAAATACTGAAAGAAATATCCCCTGGGAAAGACTCACTGCCCACTTTCATAGTACTGTTACAGAGTGATGGTGGGTCCTCCTAATGCCATACCAGTTGAATCATGATGAGAATAGTTTTTTAATCGCCAATGTCAGCCAAACGAGGATCCATTTCCAGTGCGATGTTGCAACAAGAAACACAGACTGGTTATAATCACAAACAATAAAGCTGATAAAGGACAACTCAGCACATCGGCGTATCCAGCATGTATCTGGTCTCTGGCCATCTCCCTCTGGCGCGTTCACACCCTCCCAGTTGGCGGCCGCTCCCAGTGTGTCATATATATCTACCCTGCGTTGTCAAACCCCATTTTCCATCAATCAGCGCCTGAATGGAGACGTTGGCGACCGGAGCGCGAGCAGCGGGAGAGTCGGCGCGGCCTATAAGCGAGCTGCCCGTCAAGCGCTCGCCCTCCTGACCCCGGCGCATCACACTGGGCTCAGAGCGTTAGCCGTGCCCTGACAGCTGATTGGCTGGCGGGGGCCGTGGGGGTTAAGTAGACATGACCCAGAGGTGGCCCCGGGGTTGATCTGCACTTCCTCCTCCGCATTGTTGGCCGACACACAGCCACAGTGTTTCACATAGGGCCGGGCCACGGACCTCGGTGACACCGGGGGCTGCTCGGTCACATGGTGTTTACACACGGGGAAAGATACAGGAAGTGATGCTGAATAGTGCCACTGAGAGGTGTCAACGTCAAGCATTGAAAAGTTGTCTCTTATGACAAATACAAATCAATCACCCGCAAGGCTGAAGAAGCAATTTGGACTAGTTCATTGCATTCATTAGCAGTTTTCCATAGATTACATAATTGTTTCTCTCCATAGCAAGCAAAAAGGGACAACAATACATTCAGTACAAGCCATGAGGCAGCAAAATGATCTCTGTCTGTGTAGATGTTTGTGAATGAACCCAAAGGTGAGCAGTTTGTCGCTGCTTAAACCTTTTCTGTGTGCAGTTGTAGGAGAAGCAGTTTTAGTACTTTAGTTGTTCATGGTCATTAGTTTAACTACAAATGTAACTTAACAGCACACAAAGGGAATGAATGATGTGTCTCATGATTGATTTGAACATTTTTTTCCTGTTTAAGCAAATCAGCCATTTCTGCCCCGAGAGACAAAAATTTGGAAACAAAATAAATGAGCAAATATAAAGAGATCTGAAGTAATACAGACTGCAATGATTATAATGTAGGTGACTAAAATGTACCTTTGTAACTATATGTTTAGAATTATACTTTGTTTCTCGTATCTTAAACCCAGTTTAGTCCTAACACTACAAAAACTAAAAAGCAAGAATGAGTTTAAATGACTTTATGTCAGAATAGTAATCTTGTTTCAAGTAGTTTTGACTAGATTAGACATATTTACTACTGTCACATAGATAATTTGGTTTATTTCATGACATTTCTGACTGGTTCTGAGATAATCTTGCAATGCTCTCACCTCGAGACGCACCAATCTGTACTGAATATTGGAGCGAATACCGTGAAAAAACACAATATCGGGTATCGATTCCAAATATCTGATACTTACTTACTCTAAGTGAATATGGACTTGCTGTATGTCATTTGAAAGCTCTAAATCTGCAAATTTGGTCAATGAATTAGTTTTACACTCTGCAATACTATACTTTAGATAACTGCGGTTATTCTGATTCTGAAAGGTTAGCATCAGTATGCAAATACTAATGCTAGCTTCAACCAATCAAGGCTGAGACAGAAGCTACGACAGAGTCACACCAAAAGTAGTGAGTGAAGTAAATAATATTATACTGTTGAAGGTCTCTGTTTGCATTTTGGTTTGAGAAATACTGTTCTTAAAAACAACAAACATGTCAAACCTTCTTATTTTTTCAAATTTTCCTGTTATCGGTTGGTATCGGTAGATACTCAAACCCCAAGTATCGTATCGGAAGCAAAAAAGCTGGAGCGGTGCATCTCAACACTCACCCCATTAGCAAATAATCTTACTTGAAATAAATGATAAATAGTCACGTTAATACAGCACTTTTCTACCTGCTGTAGGCTCTCAAAGCTCTTTACATCAATGAACCACTCACCCATTCACACTCTCATTCACGCAGACACTATACCAATGTATTGAATTTGGCGCCACTGTCGCCCTAATGTATGGAAATAAGTCAGAAACACCCAGAACAAGTCAAATAATGTAGGTCAGGAGTAGGGAACCTATGGCTCGGGAGCCAGATGTGGCTCTTTTGATGACTGCATGTGGCTCTCAGATACTGTAAATCTTAGCTGGCATTTCCTAACACAATGAGTATACATTTCATGATAAAAGAAAGCAGTGTGGGCTTGTTCAGGGTTCTCCTGAAGATGACCACATTGTGTATCCAGCTATAGATCCAGAGCAGTGCGTATTATGGTCCAAATGCATCAAATCCAATGTTTGTCATAACCAAATTTCAAATATGTCAAAACATAAAGTTGTCCAGGAACAGTCCAAATACCGAAGGCTGCTCTGTGGCTGTGAAAGTGAAACTTAACAGGTGCTGTTCACATTGGGGCACATGGGTTTGTATTTTGTTTAGTATTGTGACCACAGGGGCATATTTTATCATGAAACAGCTTTGGAGAGTTGGAATTTTTTTCCATTTTATCCTTAAAAAAAATCATCAAAAAGATCATAAATACTGCTTAATAATTAATATTTTTTACTAAATTGTTACACCCCTAGTATGTATTGGATAACTCCAGTATAAAAAAAATTCTGAGACATATTACTCTCTTGTTTAAAAATTTGTTAAAAAGTTATTTGTTAAAATTGTTAAAAATTGTTTAAAAACCCACTTTTTGGCTCTTTTAGCTAAAAAGGTTCCCGACCCCTGGTGTATATATTGATGGAGATATAATTGGCTAGCTCTGGTTGAAGCCGTGCTAGCATACGGGGCTGTTTCCGGAAGCCGGAAGTGCCCATTGACTTACATGTGAACCTTTTGGC
>OMNZ01111464.1:6077-17799 GCA_900303255.1 Lesueurigobius sanzi
CCTGTGTATGGAGGTACGTACTTATCGTATCGTGACCTGTGTGTTGAGGTATGCATCGTATTGTGACCTGTGTATCGAGGTACATATCGTATCGTGACCTGTGTATCGAGGTACGTATCGTATCGTGACCTGTGTATTGAGGTACGTATCGTATCGTGACCTGTGTATCGAGGTACGTATTGTGACCTGTGTATCGAGGTATGTATCGTACCGTGACCTGTGTATCGAGGTACGTATTGTGACCTGTGTATCGAGGTACGTATTGTGACCTGTGTATCGAGGTATGTATCGTATCGTGACCTGTGTATTGAGGTATGTATCGTATCATGACCTGTGTTTCGAGGTATGTATTGTATCGTGATCTGTGTATCAAGGTACGTATCGTATCGTGACCTGTGTATCGAGGTACGTATCGTATCGTGACCTGTGTATTGAGGTATGTATCGCATCGTGACCTGTGTATTGAGGTGCATATCGTATCGTGACATGTGTATCGAGGTATGTATCATATCGTGACCTGTGTATTGAGGTATGTATCGTATCATGACCTGTGTATCGAGGTACGTATCGTGATCTGTGTATCAAGGTATGTATCGTATCGTGACCTGTGTATCGAGGTATGTATCGTATCGCCAGGTTCTCAAAGGTACACAGCCCTACTGAAGATAAAATAAGAATTGTAGTATTTCTGCTCTACGTTGGTACTTCATGAACACACCGTAGCTGTATATGTGAATGGGAGAAGAGTCTTAGCAGGAAGCGCCCAGTGGCTCCTGGGAGGAAGGTGGTGGGCAGGATGGCGTAGCGTCCCGGACTGAAGGAGGCTCTGACTGTGACGCTGCGAGAGTCCATGTACACGGAGCTGGCGGCCTGCTCCACCACACTCTGCACCCGGCTACAGCGGTTCACCTCCACCTAAAAACAAAAGACCACTGATCACTCACTGTGCGGTGAAAAGTAGTTTGGTGCCGGATGATGGTCCCACCTTGAGCACTTCAAATCCAATAGGCAGGTTCTCTCCATCTCCATTTTTCCTCCGCATCCTCCTGTCTTCCTGCTGTAGACAGATCAACACTTCTTCCTCTTTGCCCCGCACTTCAAACATGAACTGAAAACAAGGCTTCATTTTATTTATTTTTTCATCTTACTATTTACAAATAATATACAGTACAGTACATGTTTGCGTTTTGTCTCTGTGTATCTGTATGCCGGCCTATACATTTACTGCCAAAGTATGTAGAAAACATGTAATAATAAAGTAAAATTGACTGATAATTTTCAAAAGTATGAAACAATCTTTCTTCCGTTTCTTTTGAAAAAGGCATTTGATTAGTTAAAGGTCCTGTATCTATTTTTTGGTCACAAACAAGGAAAGAATGACCATGTAAATTAAACTGTTAGTTGTCTCCAAACTCATTCTTAACATTGCAAACACGTAACATCCCCATTTTTTTACACATCCTTCAGGGTCAGTGTCACAGAAATGCAAACAAAAACTACCCTGCTATTTCATGAAAATGATCAAAATGCTTTATATTTAGAAGCACAGTGTTTTTTTTTTTCCACAAATGGCTTATACTGAATAAGCAAAAAACAATGTCTGTCAACTCATACGAAAAATAAGGTATAGGGCCTATAAGTGGTTGTGAACATGTATTTTTCAAATAGAATTGATCTAGGCAAACTTTACATTTCACCCCCTTAGAATTATATGGTTCATTGGGAATTCTTTTTCTAAATTGAGATATTCACATATTCTTGTTTCTGTACCCATTCTGTATTGTGTAACAGATAGAACCGTATAATTCTCAGTGGACAACTGGGTAGATCACATGGTGGTGTTAGGTTGGCGCTGAATACTAATTTTCGATGAGGGGAAGTCTCTAGAGTTCAGGATCGTGATGTCATATCGCAAAGTATTATGGGATTTACAGCAGGTGTTTCCATAATAAACTAATGGAGGTTTGAAAAGGTAAAATACTGGAGTTATCGTTTATATAAAAGCATTTGACACTACAGTGTGTTAGATGTATTTACCAGCAGTGACTCAGCAGCTAACGGAGCTGTTCCACGGCTCTTTTCTCCACTTTTTATAATGTTGCTAGCCAATGTTAGTCTATGGACAACATTTGTTTGTAGACACAAATATGGCGGATTTCCATGGTAACAATGAATTTTCCTGAACTGTATAGTTAGACATCATGACTGTTGTCTGGTATGCACCTGTGGGTTATGGAGGAAAGTGTCTCTGTGGTTGATGCATCCCCCACATCGACTCCTCTTATCCGTCTGGTCGTCCCAAACTGTGCTCAGCTTTGACGAAGCATCTGACTTCACTGGGACGGTCTTCCCTCTGGGTTTACTTCTGCCCCTGTCCCCCAGGCTCTCCCCCAAACGTGTCTCTTTGCAGTTTCCTCTCTGCTGTTTGGCCTTTAGTGAATGTCTTCTCTGTGGGACAGAGAGGAAAGGAAGTGGGGGTGCAGGGGTACAGGGAGCCGGGGTCCATTCTCCGTAGCAGCTGACCTCCCTCCAGTGTGAACGGGGCCAAAGCAGGGCCTTCTCCACCAGACGACACACAACCACATCAGTGAAGTAGTGGCAGAAGTCTTCAAACTCCATCCTAACAAACAAATGAAGGCTTGTTTTATTGCAAACTGGTTTGAGCTATAGGATGTAAATAAAATGTGAACATATATTGAATTTGAACATTTGAAAAGCGAGATAAGGTTGAGATTAAGGTAAAGGTTAAGGTACACTTGAGGGAAAGTGCTACAGGCAAAACTCTCTCTATTCTTTTTAATTTTCAGGTTTTGGGCCAGTTTGCTCTATTAACATACAGTATATGAAGTGTCTCCTGGAATCAGAAGAATCCTAATCTTCACAAAAAGGTGTTTAATTGTTGCACTGATTCAATGTTTCTCCATATATTTATGTGGGAAATGAAACTACAAGGGCCAGTTTTCATCTCCACTTTGGTAGCTCCTACAGCCATCAAATGTTCCATTCTTGTGCTTAACATTATTTTGAAGTTGTCTGTTCAATGGGATTTTTCAATATATAATACCTAGCCTGATTTGTTGAGTTTTGAAACATCCCCTCTGAAGAGACCTTTGCAACCAATATGTCAAATAAATAAATAAAGCCATACATTTGAACCTGACTCCATACATGATTTAGGTTTTGCCACCAAAAATATAGGGCATTTAGGCATTTTTTACACATATTTGTATACAAAAGAAAAAGAAAAAAGTTTCAAATTCATGTCTTTACATTAAACTTTTTTTTCCCCTGCAGTGTTTTGCCTTCAAAGTCAACTTGACAATACCAATGAAGCGACTTATAAGTGAATTCTATATTTACAGTGAATTAACAATATAAAATACACTTACCAGAACTCTCCAATGTCTCGAACAGGAAGGCCCAACCTTTCTCTGTCTGTGCGAGTAATCTGCTGCCACTGTTGTGACCTATAGGGGGCGTTCAAGGACAGTAAAATGTTTGGGTCACGGCACTGGAAATACTTTAAAAATACAATAACTTCTGGAAGTCCTTACTATTCCCTATTGGCCATTTGAGAGTCCTATAATGTATATGGCAGGTGTCTTATGACTAAGAGCTTATAAAAGTCCTCCCCATACTGCAGTAAAATGTTATTACTAATAGAAGCAAATGTCCAAAACAGTTACAAAGGCGCAGTAAAGTTTTCAGTCTGAATGTTCGCAGACTTCATATTCCCCGGCCTCATGTAGATTGCGTGGTGGAGTGAGAAGTGCGACATGTGGCAGTGTGTTCAAAGTGGCCTCACCCATTACTCCAGGCTCCCGTCCAGTCTGTCGTCCCCCACGGGTTCCTCATGCGCACCATAAGGAGTCGCGACATCCTGCCTGTGGAAGACCTCTCAGCCACGTGCACCTTCTTCACTGCAGTGATCCCATAGGCGTGTCCCCTGACCAGGCCACACTCCATGACCGACTCCACCAGCTCACCCTCCGCGGGCTGTGGGAATGACATTGAATGAGTACAGCAGAGAGCCACTGCTGAGAGAAAAATGGAAAATTGGCAATAGATTCTTTCATTGGAGTTGCCCCATGTTCAATTGTTATTAAGGTCCATTGGCACAGGGCAACTGGCCTGGTTGTCCCCCCAGATCAATGGCCCTAGAGCCAGGATTCGAACCACTATCCTTCCGATTATACGACGGCCCACTCTATCATCTTAGCCACTGTCCTCCAAATTTTAAAATAATTGAGTTATTATTAACCATTTTATCTAATGCTTCAGTCATTCTGAGAGGGGTGACCTTGCTACCCCTGGTCACTCCCTAAACACCACACTGGCAATAGGAACAAGGCCATTAAAAATAAAAAAAACACATCATTGTTGTTCTAAAAGGCTCAAAGGACATTTCTAGAACACAAGACCAAGTGCTCCCCAAAATAATTCAATATACATCATACTTGGATACATTTTCTAATAGTTTTGAAAACTTATTGTTCAATTTAAGTTACATCCCATGACAAAGAATAATTGTTAAAATGTGTTGGAATGGAAAGTGTCTTAAAAGTAATACCTAAATCAGCCAATGTTCCAATCCAGGTGGAAAACAGTTCTTTATAGCTGTACATATGTCAACTGAAATTGTCATAATGCATATGTATTTTATCTTATTATCTGATTTTATTTGTCTTTGAATTGCCTTGTGTACGAATTGTGCTCTACAAATAAATTAGCCTCGCCTTGCCTATGCTACAGTAGTTCAATTACCCGTATGAAGCAAGTGATCAAGGCTTTCCTCTCATGTGCTTTGGCCAGTGTCTGGAACAGCGCCCTCCTCTGGTCACTGTGCAGACTGAGCGCTTCTCGGTCCAGACTGAGGGGCTCCGAAACTCCACCGGTGAAATCGATCAGGGCCTCTGCAGTGTTCCCTCCCTCAAGAGCCTCATAGCAGCCGTTCAGCCTGAGCAGACGGAACAGGCGCGGGATAAAGGGTGAGTTATGGATTCAATATCAGCAAAGCAGGTTATTGGGTGGAGGAGTAGTGCACAATTTTGGGTATTCCAGCAATTGCAAACAATGGCAGTAAATTATAATAGTTCTCAATCTGTCATTTAGCCAAGTTCAGCAACCCCATCAGATTATTAATGTATCCTTAGTTTGGCAGTGTTACATACAAACTAGCTGTGTCTTTTTGCATTTAAAATGCCCCATGGGCTGTCACCCACAGTGATGCCAGTAACGAGTTAAATAGTTACTCTAAAATGACCCCTTTTTTCAGTAACGAGTAACTTTTTTCAAAGTCACTGTGAGTTACTATTTTTGTAATTTTCCGTAGTAAAAAGATATTGTCACGTTTTCAGCTGAGGACGACTCACCGCACAATTGTTAATGTTACTGTAAAATGCACTTGTGAGAAAAGTGAGTATTGGCAAAATCGTTTGTCATCTGTATGTGGAGGCGGTGGAGGTGTGTTTGACAGCTGCTGAATGTAACTAATAAATTAACTTGTAATCTAACTTTGTTACTTTTAAAATCAAGTAAACAGTTAAGTAACTAACTTACTTTTTAAAGAAGTAATCACAAATCAGTAAACAGACTACTTTTTTAGTTTAACTGTGGAAACACTGGTCACCATTAGCTGCTCAACGGTAGCGCAGTGCTTGCGCTTCACAGCTAGAAGGTCCCAGGTTTGATCCCGGGCCGGACAGGGCCTTTCTGTGTGGAGTTTGCATGTTCTCCCCATGTCTGCATAGGTTTCCTCCGGGTGCTCCGGTTTCCCATACCACCAAAAACATGTACAATAGGCCAGGATGAATGATGTCTGGGTGAGTGAATGGTGGTGATCGGAGGGTCCATTGGCGCATGATGTGTGCAGCCACACCTCTGTCGGTCTGCCTCAAGGCGCAACTGGTTACAACTGGAGTAAATGCAAAATCATCTCATGTAAAGCGCTTTGTGACTCTGTCTGTGAAAGGCGCTATATCAATAAAGCTCTTCTTCTTCTTCTTGATTGTTTTGCACGTTTGGAGGAGGATTTAGCGCAGTAGATGGTTCACTCTTGCTGTGTGGTCGATTGTTGGGGGCCTGATTAAACCCGGACGCTCCGAAGAAAGCCTGCAGCAACTGAGAGTTTGTGAGGCTCATTTTGTTCATGGTAAGTCCTAGTGACTATGTATTTGTTATTTAGAGAAGATTAAAAAAAAAAACATATAAGTTTGCGTAGCTAGTATAAAATCCACTGAGTCATATTGTTTTTGTGGTACAACAGCCACTATATTCCTTATATTTATTTGCAACTAAATAAATAAGGAGATTGATCGATGAAGACTGTCAAATCACCTACATGTTTCTGAGTTTCCATGAACTTTTAACGTTGTAGTTGAATGTTTGAACTTATTGTGAAAATAAAAGTCAATTTCCCTTAAGTAATAAAGGGATATGTTACTGCTGTAAATGTAACTTTCAAAAAGCCCAAGATTTGCTTTTTAGCCAAATCCTGTCATAGCATTAGGGGATTAAGAAGCTTTGGTTTATATGAGTACATTTCCCCCAAAAAATCCTCAGAATATAGTATTTTATTACGTGTGATTTCCAACATTAAGTCCCCCCTGAGGTAGGTAACTGTTTCATAAATAAAGCCATTCGAGGACACACTCACTTGGCATAAGCCTTCTCCAACAGAGCGCTCCAGAACTCTCGAGGCGTGGCAGAGCGGCAGAACAGCAGGGCTCCATCGGCACTGAAGGGCAAGCGGTCGTCCACCACAACATCCAGCCAGCGCCCGAAACGCCAGAAACGGAAATGGAAAATGCCCGTGTACAGATCCGGCCGCTTCGGGTTCCACTCCTGGTCGACGTGATCGGGAATCACCTGGGGAGACATGTACGGCAATAAAGAAATGAAAAGGAAACTTAGTGAGTGTCAGAGGGAGATCTGGTAGATAGGAAGGTAGTAGGGCTGCATTATTATTGATTTCAATTAGATCGCTATTATCAAACAAAAAGTAGCAATTTTTATGTAATATAATGTCCCAGCAGAGAAGTCTCATCACCTTTTTTCATGTTATGGTATATTATCTACTAAAAATACATAAATAAAGCCTGTGGTCCAAATATATAAATTAATTGCAAATCTAATTGTAATCATACTATTCATCTGAAAAATCATAAAACTGTATGTACTGTATATATTTCAAAAAAACGTTCTGCCCCATTTACATTTAACAGCACCATTCACCCTTTACTATGTGTAACATTGCAACAGTGTCTACTCCTACAGGACCATGAATACCTTTTTCCACAGAGATGGTTCAGATGCAAGACACGAAATGGCGGCGACCATCCAGCAGTTCCCCAGACTGCCTTGGTGGAGGTCTCTGGTGCTGATGCCATCCACAAACAGACGTGGGTCCTTGCAGATCTCCTGATGGGATCGACAGGTTGTAAATCACCGTGATGGAGCGTGTGTTTATTGGTGCTGTGAGCTGATCCACGTGGCTGGACCCGGTTTAGGAAACTGTAGATGTGCTCTCTCTAATACACCCACACAGCGAGGGGCTGTGACCTCTTCAGCAAAAAATCTGGAAACCAATCTGGCTCTTGTCATATCATGTTTTTGAAAAGTGCCCAAGTTTCTAAATGATTTCATCTAACTCAGAGAACATTTGAGCATTATAATGAAATAAAATAAAGCATGCAAATTAACTTAAAAAAACTGTACTTTAAGGATCCTTTCTATGTGTTTTTGTTCAAAGTTTTCAATTCATCTGGGTTTTGGCACTTGAAAGAAGAGAAGTAGTTTGGTACCCAGTAATTGAACTGAGCAGAATTCAACACACAGTAATTCCGTTCTTCCCTGACAGACTTTGAACAGGTTTTGTCTCTTTCACATTTGGGGCCACGTTGCTGGACACAACAGTGTTTGCTACAGACCACTGATATAAACCCGTCACCACCATGGAGAGCATCTTGTCTGGCAGTCACAATAATCAGCTACACATTTACTCGCCAATCACAACAGCAGGCTAAAAACACTCACGCTATTTCAAATGACCACTACAGTGTATATATATGCACAAGTGCAGTGGTCGTTGGGCAAAGTTTCGCTGCCCCAAGCCTCTCATGATATATTGATCTTTAATTAAACCATTTCAAACCAATATGCACAGTACTGTAAAAGAATACATGTAAACAGAGCCGTGTTATACACTAATAATAATAATAATGGCTTATACTTGTATTGCACTTTTCAAGCCTATTTACCAAGTTTCTCAAAGCACTACACTGTAGACATTATTCATTCACCTGATACTCAGCGGTGACGGAAGCAAGGCTGCCATTCTGCGCTATCAGCCCCACGGACCACCACCAGCCATTCACTCTCATTCATTCTGACTTATTGTACATGTTTTGAGCTGTTGTCCCCCTTTCTTGTGCCAATACAGACTGGGACACCTGTCTAAAACCAGCTATACATGCACTCATTTCACACAAATAAACAGCAATTGGAGTGGTTTGTGTTATTATACCCATTTGTTAATCGTATATGTGGGGATCTTCTAAGTACTTTGCGGATGCCCTGCCCATGAGGCTGGGAACAGCTGTTCTAAAGTTGAAGGGCTATCCATAATTAACTTGCCTTTCATAATTTAGATTTGAACATAGCACGTTTTACATTTAAGCATCTATTGGAATAACTTATAAATAATTATGGTGTGTGATAACTTAAATTAAAATGTGGACCACGCTATAGACACACGTGCTTTCTTAGTCTTGGCTTTACAGCGCTTTGTATAGATGTATTTACAGCACGATGAATGTTTCTAAATGTAGCCTCCTCACCCTTGGCCTCCTCCAGGACAGTCCCGGCGGTGGCTCCCTCTTAAAGAACAGAGACTGGGCCGAGGCAGGGAACAGTGGGTCCTTGAACAGAGCTCCACGCCTCTGACAGGAGCGCCTCAGTTTGTAAAAGCTCTGGCCCTGAAAACTGACCACCCGCTCAGGCATCCTCAACAGACACCTGCGGACGAGAAGACCAGGTCAAGCTGCTGATAAAATATGAAAGACTCTGATGAAAGCGTGCAGACTGTAGATGAGCAAATACCAGATTGAAATGGTATGTTGTAGTCACCAGCTCTGGCACTTGCTACACTCTCAGCAAAAGCAACTAGATCGTTCAAAACATTTCTTTTCGGTGTTGGCAGAACATGCCGACCCAAACATGACCCCCTGGCCTGTGTGTGGTCTTGGGCGAGTGTTGTTTTTGGGTGCACTGTTTTAGTCATCAGTGATTTGACCTGGACACTGACGCAGCAGCTCATGTGTGGGTCATGAGTATCAACGAGGTACATCAGGTGGGGGGTCATCTGGGGGCCCGCAGCTCAGAAGGATATCATGAAGAAACCTTACAAGTGGAGATAGCCCTTGCGGTCAAGGTCCTGAGGGCCAGGTTTAGTTTTCTTGGATCAGATTAAGAGTGAGATAAAACTTAAGTTACGCTAAAAGGTCCTATGATGGTTGGTTTTTAGAATCTAGAGTTTTTCAATTATTTACATGTTTTTTGTTGTATCAAACAACCAAAAATAAAATCCACAAAAGTTGAACCTGATCATTTTACAAAATATTTACCTGCCCCCTTCTGATTGTTGTGATGTCATCTGAAAACTCGCAATATTACTATGCTTTATTTACACTTACAACCTAGTGTGGACTTTAGCGCACTTTTTTTTTATGTTGTGTAGCCCAATTTAAAACATCTATAAATAAAAACAGTTAGGTTCTAACCTCTGAGCATGCTGAACACCAAACAAAACAGCAACTTAACTTAACAAAAGCTATTAGCATGCTTTAATAAAGGCAATTGTAGCAATGAAATGATCTGTACAAATCCAATCAAGTTTACTGTAAGTGGGGATTGTATGTTTGGAGCTCACAATAAGGTGACAAAATATGAAGGATCACTCAAGTACAGTAACCCCCGAGTATATCAAACAGTTTTAATGTTTTATGAGAATAACTGGACATTGTTATTTCTTCTGTAACACAAGTTTAAAAAGAAAACCTTTCATAGTTTTTGTCAAATATTGAAATGAAACATCATGCAAGTGTGCAGCTTTTACCTTTTAGACAGTAGAAGTGTCTCCTCTTACTTCTTAGGATGATTTCTTCTGTAAACCAGGCTCTTTTGGTCATTTAGGAAATCCTGTTTTTCAAAAAAAAACTTCTCAGTCTCAAAGAAAATGTCAAAATGATATCAATAAATGTCAATATGAAAGAATTGTAGTCTCCTGACGCCCCTCTCTTTCTACTGGCAGGGTATGTAACGTCATATAGCCTATAGTGTCCTATGGGTGCCATCAACTGTGACATAGAGAGCAGGGTGTCACTTAGGACCTGTGTAACCCAACTCTATCCCTTACTGACAATAGACACAGGTGACATAACAAATAGAGACAGGAAAAGTGCCAAGTAAACATCAACAGTCACTCTCCACTCACATATCAGAAATATAATGCTTTATTATATAGCCGATTCCTACACATATGGGACATTTGATTTGAATTAGTTGTGTCACTCATAATGCTTTTGTAGATTTATTAGGGAACCTTATTAAGTTAAATTAATTGTGTGATGCAACTGACCGGATTACTAAGATTACTTCAAAGCCATGGTATATGTTAACTATGTAAACTTTCCAAGTTTTAGTTGTAGTTTTGTATTTAGCTGAGGTGGTCATGCAAGATTGCAATTAAAAAGTCTAATGGCGCTGCCTATATGTGGAGAAAACGTGATGCAATGCAAAAATAAAAGTATAAAGATACAAAATATGAAAGCAAATAAGAAATAGAAACAAAAATAAAATAAAAAATTAATATGGAACAACATTTCAGCAAATAGCAACATTACTGCTATTAAAAAAAAAAAAGTTAAACAATAATTCTGAATGTGACAAGAGTGCGCTACTCACGGCTCCTCTCCCCGGTGACTGTGCACATTTTGCCGGGTTGCTCCCTCTGCGCTCCTCCCGTAACTCTCCGGCGGCGGCGGCGGTGGTGGCGGTGGTGGCGGTGGGGGGGGGGGGGGGGGGGGGGGGGGGGGGGTAGTATCTGTTGCTGTGGAGCGGGTTGCCCCTGTCACCTGAGATAGAGGGAGATACTGGAGTCAGCAGCAGTCGATTTAACCGCTTCACTGCCGAAATGCAATCAACAACCTGGCCTTACCTCGTGCCATTACAACCATCTACCAAAGAGCACAATTATACTTCCAAAACATAGCCAAGTGTGCCAAGTTCTCCCTGGTTTGACATCTTTTGTAATGTTTGTTTCACTCTTCCTTATTGGACATGGGCACAGGAAGTGACGTACATAGAGGTCAAAAATGAGAAATGAGTGAGTCAGAATCCTCTGGCAAGACGCTGTAAATTGGATGGAAATTAAAATGGACACAATTTCACAATTCACATTAGATCAAACACTATGGCAATGAAAATCTACCAATTCATTATTTGTAATATAATTATAATTATGGGTAAATACCATATTCAGAAAAGCAATTGTCAAAATAAAAAGCCATCTTTAACAGTATTTAAAATTGAATTACGGGAATATTTCGCCTCCTTGTCACTCCTAAAAGATTCATGTGAAATCATTTATATATTATGTGAAGATCTCTCAAAAAATGTGGTATTTTGAATGGTAACGCTTCTCCTGTAAAGTTTTGTGTGAAAA
>OMNZ01111473.1:0-15956 GCA_900303255.1 Lesueurigobius sanzi
AAGAAGCAAATAAGCATCATAAATAGTAACTACAGCTAATTATTGACTTCTTACCAACTGTTTATCTGTAACAATAAATAATTGAAAAGTTATTGAGGTTTCGATTTAAAATAGTCTCGGCGGAATCCCATTATAATAAATAGGGCACAATTGGGCACTTTTTGGCCCCAAAAAAATTCAAATTTGTAATTTGTAATTGAAAATTTTTATATATTTGGTCAAAAAATACAGTTTTCCCAAGAAAAAAAATACACTTTAATAGACTAAAATAAACAAGGATTGTCTCTAAAAGTGGCAAGTCCCCAAAAATTGGGACGCTAGGGCTTAAGAGGTTAAAAAGTTGTACGTTTGATTTAGTTACTTTGCACAACTGTAGACCATATTGTGATAAAAACAAGTCATGCTGCCCATTGCACAGTCTAACTAAAGTCCTGTTTGGTAAATGTATTGAACAGAGTGGTGATTGTGTAGCCTATAAGCCCGCTAAATGATGCCAGTGTTTGAAGCGGCTCTTGGCAGTGCTGGAGAGGCTATTCATTCCCACTAAATGTAGGTTGCCATGATATTTGAAGAGTGCTTTGTCGAGAGATCTTCATGAAGCCAAAAGAATCTTCTCCAAGTCCTTTTACCTCCGCCCTGAATAAATCACTCTCCAGGCGTCAAAAAGCTCTCTGGTTTCATCGTGGTCCACTGCGATGGCGGCTGTGGCACTTGATGGATTAGTGGAGGCCAAAATTTGGATGAGCGACACGAAATGCATTTTTAAAGTGGACAGCAATCCAGCACTGCTGAGGGGGAGTCTGCCTCAATAGAGCTGTTTGCCTGTGTCACATCCAAAAACTGTGCCAAAATGGTCACGGTGGGATAGGATTTTGGGGGATTCTGTTTCTTTTTTGCAATATTAGAAAATCTGAAAGGAAAGAGGATGAATAAAAGTCTCTATAAAAATCTATTTTTATTGTCAATAAAACACTGAATTTCATTGCATCTCAAAATAGTGGAGCAAATACATAGTCTTTCAGGAAATGCTTTAATTGGTTATGGCTTAAAAATATGAGGTAGAATAACTTTGTGCTTCTGAATCCTGGATATGATTTTCCACTGTTAAACCTTTGCAAATGTATACACTCTCTGTGTTTTTTGCTCAGAGTTCTGTTTTCATGTGTTAAAAAAACGGGAAAATTAATCTTGAAAGTCTTGAGTGCTAGCCCTTGTGTTTGACAGTTGCCTAAAGTTGTAAATAGTTGCATCAGGAAAGTTTTAAATTCACACTGATGTCTCTGGAGTCATCAATGTGCTGACCTGTAGTTGGCTTCAAAATAAATAAAAAAAGAAAATAAATCCACTGTATATCTGAGCCTCCTATCCCCCCTCTTTGATCTTTGCCCATGACAGATATACAACTCGGATCTCATCCTCTCCCCCGTCCGGCACGGCCTTGTCCAGTCTGCCCTTCATTTTAATCTGTTAAGTCTGCCCCATCCCCTGCGTCCTCCGAGCAACAAGGCATCCGAACCTCTGGGACACAACCATCTGTCAGCGAGCACAGAGAGGGCAGCTCGACATGCCACAACCATTACAAGAATGGATTTCCCACCGCTAAACTGTATCCTTGCATGCTCGGCACAGTCCGCCATTTCACAAAGTCAGACTTGTCGTCTGGCTTACAGGTTGCAGCATGGTCCCAGTTCTGCCGTTTGACCAATCCCTACATTGTTCTCAGGCAGGAGGCTTGTTTACCCTCTTTGTGTTTTGTAGCTTTGATTTGGTTTGCTTGACATTGCACCCTTTTTCTTGTCTGCCGTACTACCCAGGTCCCATTGCGCTCACTCAAATTCCCCTCACTAAAATAGCAAAATAACTATGTGCTCTGGGTGATTCATTTATTCCCCGTTTTCTATTTGAAGGCCCACTGGCATCAATAATTTTTTCCCCCTGTTTTTTCTCAAAAGGGACAAAAACTCCAGCCATGAATAAAAGCTACCCTTATTAGGCATTTGTCATTACTGACGGGGGTATGCTGCACACTGTTCCAAGCACGGTGTCATGTGGTTGACTCACAACAAATATGCTGAATGTCTCTAGACCCATTCCATGTGACGTATGCATATGTATGCGTGCGCAGGACTTAATTGGTGGCGGGTGTGCACTCAGAAGAATAGACGAGACGAACGAGCCAAATGGTCCGAAGTCGAGATCAACTAAGAAAGCAAAGAAAGGGTGTTTGACATGACATAAAATAATTGTGTATTAACATAATCTTTTAGGCCTCATTGTAAACCCCCCCAGTGTTGCATTCATTTAGCGCTTTGAGAAACTTGGTAATCAGGCTTGAAAAGCACAATACACATGTAAGCCATTATTGTTAGTCTATTACAGGGGTTTTCAGCTGGTTCTGCCCCAGGGACCACCATTCAGACTAAGCAGTAGTCTGCGGCCCACTGTGTGTGTGTGTGCAATATAGGCCTATTTTTTTGTATAAAATCGGGCTATATGCTTTATTTTGCAATGCTTTGTGTTCTCAAATAACAAAAGTAGAATTATTAAAGACATATATCAACTTGATAGTCAGTAATGTTCAATATGCAGCGGCCCTTGTGTATTTTTAGTAGTTAAACTGGATAGCAAGTCACGGACCACCAGCAGTACTGCCACGGACCACTGGTTGAAAACCCCTGGTCTATTATATAGGCAATAATAGGGGATATTCTCGTTAGCGTTGTTACATTCCAAACACAAAATGTCTTATCTGTTGAGTTTATGAGGTGCGGGTCCTACTTGACTCTGCACCCTCCAAACTAACGTTAATTTCACTATTTATATTATTATTATTCATATTTTGCATGGGTCCCACAATCGCTTGCCTGTACTTACAGCGAGTTTCCATAATGTTAGTGCTAGATTGTCGGCTCGGGAGGGACGGTTTGTTGTGATTTTTCATAGATGTAGGAGTTGGTTTGTCTGAAAATATACTGTACCTAAACCCAACCCTAAACATGGCCCTAACAACAGCATTAACAATAGCCTGTTCCTAAACTAAATTTTTTGTCATGACATCTCAAGTTTTCGGACACTGTGTCTACGTACTTTGGACTATTTCTCGCCTTGACAGCAGTGCGCGTACATCACATGTCTCATTTTCTCTCCTTTAAAAACCTATTGAAAAAAAAAAAAATGCATAGTGTCTTTGCTGTTCCTAGAACTGCACTTTTCTGAATGTCTATATATATTTTTCCTGGTTTCTGCTGTAGCCACTCCTCCAGTTTGGGGGTTACTGCCCTGAGTGCTCCAATGACCACGGGCACCACTGATGCCTTCACCCTCCAGGCCTTCACTGGCTCCTCTCTGAGCCCCTGGTAATTTCTCTAGTTTCTCATGTTCCTTTTTCCTTATGTTGCAATCACTTGATGACGGCGTTCCTCTGCTGTTTGTCCACCAGCACCATGTCCGCTTTGGTTCGGCATTACCATTTTGTCGGTCTGTATCTGGAAGTCCCACAGGATCTTGGCTCGGTCATTCTCTACCACCAGATGCGGCATGTACCAAGGAGACTCACTGCTTCCATCAGTCTGCACCGGGGTGATCGGCAATCTCGGTGGGGTCTGGGACAAGAAGGTTTCATATCGGCCACCCAAACATACTGTTTGCCATAAAAATAAACTATGTACACGGAAATTAGCTCTGTGATGTGCACATTGTAGCTTGACCAATTTACGTGACTGAATATTGAGGAATATTTTACCTTATTTTGAGACTTAACCTCTTAAGTCCTAGAGTCCCCGAAAATGGGGACTTTTTTTTCAGATACAGTTACTGACCTACGTGTTTTACACAGAAAAATATTCCAAAGTTGCAAATTAGTGACAGCTGATGTGGGATTATCCATTTCTGTTGTTATTTGCTCCACCACAGGGAGGAAAAAGGCCTTTTTGCGGAAAAATGAGTGTTTTTTTCAGGCGGAAATTCATTCAAACCTATGGCAGCCTCATTTTATTGTCAAACAACATCATTTATTTTTATTTCACTTAAACCGTCATCCCAAAGCTCTACCAAAATGTGTGGACACCCAGATTAGCCATGTTCACCTAGGATGTAAAGACATGATTTTTGGAGAAAAAGGCCTAGGGCTTAAGAGGTTAATTTGAGTAATACATATAATAAATCTGCAAGTGGAGAATTTGACTGTTTTTGCTCATCAATGGAGATGGAATTTGAAAGAAAAGAATCCCAATGGCATGATTCAACTCTCTTTCCTTGTTACCTCAAAATACTTAGTTGAAAGTTATGAAAGGCACTATAGTCAGATATTCCTTTTCATTTGACACTTGCCGGCAAATTATATTCATAATCTTTGTATGGGGTAGACATCCGTAGGGGAATGAGGCTGGGGAAAGGTAGTCTTATTCAATTTGCTGCTTCGTACTAACAATCTACTTAAATTGGGCTCTGTGGTTCCCAGACAAATTGGTGGATGTCCCTTGTATTTCAAATCCTTTACTTTGTCCAAACAATCTAATCACTGATCACATGAGCTTCTGCCATGGAGGACGTGTGGAGGTTATGCTGCCAGCACCGCGTCGAAAAGTAGGCGGGAAAAAAAGTACAATGGCATAGTAAGATTCTAACAGTAAGAGACAATCTTCAGGTCCATGAGGTCTCTGGTGTTTTTCATGCACCAGTCACATGTCTTCTTATTACAGCCGCCATTTTGAGGAGTTTTGCTGTGTTCCACTTGTTCTCAGAAGTCAGAACTCTGGACTGGTAAATACGTTTTTACAGTTACTAGGGCTGTCACTAACGATTATTTAGGTAATCGATTAATCGGCCGATTATTTTTACGATTAATCGATTAATCGGTTGGTGCAAAAAGGTGCATGGAAAGTGTAATTGTTAAAAGCTTTTTGCACATGAAGCTAAAGTGACACCGTTTGAGGATGTCTTGATGGAGTAAAGTTAAAGCTAATGTTTGTAGGATGCTCTTTGTACAAGTTCCTCATTTGAAAGCTAAGAACCTCTCAAATTCACTCTGGGATTGTAAAAGTGAGAGCGAGAGCGAGTCCTCTTTCTGCTCGGATTAGATTATGATCCAAGATTTGGAACAATCAGAGCAAAAATATTTCTAGAACCAATGCCTTCAGAGTCAACATAGTTTTTTCACAAAAAATGCAAAATTTTGATGTAATTCTTACTCTGTCTGAGTCTGTATATCCCAGAAACGATTAATCGATTACTAAAACAGTTGACAACTATTATTAATGATTAATCGATTAGTTGTTTCAGCCCTAACAGTTACAGTGTTCAGTTGTCAGGTCAGAAGGTTTATTGACAATGTCTTAAAAACAAACCATTTAAGCTATGAAACTGAAATTACCTCATACAAAAAGAAAGAGTCATAAACAAAATATGGCCCTAATTAAGGCATTTTTGCAACCCAGTCCCTACAATTTACATTCTTACATTTCCGTACACCCACTTTACAGCTAAGGCCGCTACGCTCAGAGGCTATTCCTATTCAAAAACAGCTAGATAAGTCCCATTTCAGACCCTGACAGGCCACGATTTCACTGTTTTCAGACACACATGTAAAATGTGTATCACAGAGATGAATACAAAGTCACAGAAGAGAGTTTAATTGGCAGTGCCACATAAAAAAAAAAAACACACCACACCAAATTAGAGCCCCAGGCCCTCTGGAGGAAATAGTCCTGCCTGTCTGATATTGATGCCACGCAAATAATCATACATATACAGCTCTGGAAAAAAAATAAGAGACCACTTCTTTTCCAACACAAGCACAGTAGTTGGTAGTAGTTTAAATAATCAAATTATATTTATTTCAGGTATATTTTAAATACCTGAACAGTGGTGTTACATTTATGATCTAATAAGAGACAGCACAGTTGATGTTATTCGTCTGTGGTGGATGTCTATTCAAACAAGCAATAATACTAACTTTACATCACTTGAAAGCTATGGATAGTACTTGTTTAGTGGAGATACGAGCATCTGCATTACCCTAAGCCTATGGGCACTGGGCAGTGACTGTGTAAAAAGCTTTGCTCCATCACTATGGCTGTCATCCTCTGGACAGGTTCAACCTCTTCGCTGGCAACACTCTCATCGCCTCCTCACCCCACAGGAAGTTCCAGTCTGTGGCCTTTCTCCTGGGTGACTGATGGGCAGACTCGGGCACGCTTAATTACCCACAAGCCTCTTGGGGAGCACATGTCGAGTGACTGAGCCGTGCACAGCGTGTCATAGCCTGGCCTGCTCCGTCTGCCGGAGACACTCTGACAAGGTAGTCTTCGGCCAATGTGACAGCGTTACCGATTTCTATTTTTGAAAAAAGCCCTGCACCATATGGGGAGAAAAGTTGGGAGAATATAGAAAAGTTATCAGTGGATGAAAGTGTCGTCACGTGGAACCTGCGAAGGCGTCAGGCGTTGTGGTGGCATCGGGAAGTCTGTGGCGTTGTCCTTTCTATGCTTCTTATTCATTCCTTAGGTCTGTCTTTATGTACTTAATTCATGACTTGGGTAAAAGACTCTAGCCTGAATTTTTAACAACCCAATTATGTAAAAAAAAAATAGGAAATCTTCCCAATTTGAATCCACTTCTTTTAGTAATTACTACAGGGCCCACATTTTGATTTAGTTTCAATGTTTGAAGTGAAATTTCAAATCATCAATTTTACTTTGAAACTTCTCAAACATTTGATGGAGAGTTGAAATAGTTTCTCAGCACCAGTTACTGTGGAATGATTGGTGTATGGTTAGGCTCTGTTGCTGCGCAGGACTCCAGTCGCTTCACTTTCAAACCGAGTTCAATTTTCATTTGGAAACAGGTTTGCTCAAATCTGTTTTGATCCATGTGCGTTGATCGAACCAATAATTCTTTTGAGTGCACTGCGCTTTTTCAATTCAAGCCCTACAAACTTTCCCTGTCCCTTTTTTTAGGCAGATGACTGCAGCCCAATTGGTCACAGACGAGCTTCAGTGCTTCTGGGTAACACAGTTTGTCATGCCAAATACGGAATGATATTAGCGAGTGAGTAAACTGCAAATCCGCGCAGAGCTTGGTGTCCCCTTTCCTGCGCCCTTGAAACAACACATAACACACAACAATATAGGCCAATCAAATGAATTTGAAAATTTATTTTCATATAAAAAGACACTATGAAAACTTTAGAGGACTACTTTGTACAATCTTATGTATAAAAAGAAAATACAACATAAATGAGGAAACAAGAGGTATAAATCAACTGGAATGTCAGGTGGTCGAACAGTTGGTTAACACTTAAGCATCCAAGGCGCGGAGTGGAAGTGTAGAGCTGGAACCCAATGAGATATTTTCAGGGGAAAAGTTGTGATTTACGCATTTCAAGTGAATGCTTCCAGGGTTTCGTGTGGAAAGTAAAACCGTTAACACAAGTAGCCCCCCATCCAAAACAAAACATTGTAAATTTAGACAGAACCTTTCCAATTTGCATTCACGATCAAGAGTAGCTCACCCTGAAACAAGTTTTAAAAAAAGCTAACATAAAAAGTGCGGCAACACCAGGAAATTACAGACAGAACCAAAGATCATAATGAGAGAACGAGATGCTTCATAACACATTCCATACGCACATTTTAGAACCGCATGTCAACAGTATGTCTTTCTATATTCCACTTCAACTCGTTCAAGGTCAGACAAAAGTGACCCGCATCTTGACCACTCTCATCCAAAACTGCGAGTCGGGAAATGTACGTTCACCGATCAGCTGATTAGCCAGGAAAGGTTAGCAGGGCTGCGCTCTTGTCTCGCCATCTGCGCTAAAACCACATCAGGGATTTTTAAACAGATGGTTCGAGGGCTGCATCGGAAAATGTCAGGACAAATCTCCATCCCCCGGTAATTACTGTTTTTATACACACACCCCTGCTTTTTAATCTTCGTCATTTCTTTCTTTAAAATTACTTAATGTTTAATTCATTTTTTTTTTGGCCCGGACTGATAATATTAATTGTTAAACCGTCTCAAATTGTCCTCCAAACCTTTCAGTACTGTCCAAAGGTCTTAGTGGGACGCAATGCTTTTCAAGAAATGTATTTATCGGCCGATTATTAAAACATTGTTGAGGCCACACAATTTGGCAACAATATGTCAATCATGCTAATTCGTTCATAATATGGGTTAAGGGTTTTGTGACCTTACCTTTTACCCCTTAGATTTATTTATTTATTCAAGTCAAGTCCAGGTCAGGGTACTCCAGGTCTTGGCAGAGGTTTCTGCTCATTGCTTTATTTCTGATCAAACTTGTGGCTTCTTTGCACACATCCTTGACACATCTTTTGGACTGGACTGCACTCGACTTGTACACTAGACTAAACGCAGTCACTTCATGTTCCATTATGGAGTCATAGAAGCTGCCAAAGAGGGATTTGAGATTGTACAACGGTACGTAGACCTCTGTTATGGAGTGGGCGTCGTTAGCACTTACAACAGTAGGGAAGTGCTCCTTCTCCGTAGTGAACAAAGTACAACCCAAGAATGTCAAACAGCAACGGCAAACGATTCATCGAGATAAGACTCTACATTATTGTTATCATCAGTTGTTTTTTATTTATTTATTGACGGCGCCCCTCAAAATGACCAAATGTAATTAGTGTTTGGAAGTTCATTTGCAAAAGCTTTTTGCAAAAATGCTTTAGATTTTTATAACCATCCTCTACAGGTGACACCAGTAAAAGTAAAGATGAATCAATTATAATATGCACAAATACATGTGGTCATTAAAAACAGCTCCACAGAGAGACAACTACAAGCTTATGATGAGTTTTGTCAACTCATCACTCATCTGTTTTTGCAAATGAACTCTTTATGTATTTGTAGGATTTGTATTTGAGACTTTACTGCCCTGGCCATTCTCCGACAAATATAATTATTTATTGAGTATGTAGCAGCTTTTCCTGTTAAAATAAAGGGCAGTTGATTGTAGCTTTTAAAGAAAGCGTTTTGGAAATGCAAACATAGTTTGGATAAATTATATTTGGTCTGCAATGAGTCTTGTGCAAAAGTGGGCAACTCAAATGGACTCAGATGACCGATTAAAGGCTCAAAGTAGCAAGAAAAAAAAAGCAGACCAATCCCCTCATGAGTCTACATGCAGCACACGTTACCTCTGAAGCAAGCTCATATTGATGTGTTGTAGGGATCCTACATCATCATTCAAGTTCCCCGGAACTTTCTCTTGCACAAAAAAAGACAGTGTTATAAAAAAACGAAAGGCAGCACAAGCACAACTGAAATAATTCATCATTCTTCTTGAACAGTTAGACCAAACAGCACAACTCGTTTGTATCAGTCGTATTATTTTTTCATCAAAAGTTTCAAAGCATTGGGAGGCCATTTTGAACTAAATCACAAAAGTACACAGAAGGGGAGCACAGTGTTGACACAAAGATGTGAGGGACTGGATGGATGGGAGCTGTGGAGTGGAGCTGGCCCGTAAAAAGCAAAGAGGATGGCACGTATCAGTGAGCAGCTATTCCACATCCTCCATCCTCATCCATTCAGATGGAACAAGAACAAAAGGAGACAGTGAAAATGTAAGGATTTTGTCCGAGGGATGAAAAACTAAAGCGGGCCTATGAAACTAAAGGACTGAGAAATCTCAGAGATCTTTCCCATTGTTAGAAAAAGAATGGTGCAGAAATAGCATTCTTTTTTCCAAATCTTCAAACAATTGAAAGATATTTTCTTTTTTTTTTCTTCAGAATAAAATCAAGACATTTTTCTTCAGAAATAAAGTCTTTTTTATACTTTAAGTTCATTTAAAAATGTTTGTTGATCACAGACGTACCAAGCCTCTGTTCTTTCTTTTTAATAGTCTTTGTGAAAAATATAGAAGAACAGTCTTCTGGTGTCTGTCCACTGCAGCAGTAAACCAATACAATATGGAATCCGACAAAGCGGGACACAGGAGCAATGTGGAGTGTGCACACACTCATGGACTTATACATAGATCTGCTTTAGGAGTTCTGTGCCTGTGTGTGGCTGGGTTTGGGCGAGAGCAAGTGTTCAGTGAGACATGGGCAGAGAGAGAGTCAGACTTCAGTCTGGAAGTCTCCCTCAGAGGAGTCTGGTGTGTTGGCGGAGGAGGAGTCCCAGTTTTTATTGTGCAGTTCCATGCGGTCCTTCTGCTCCCCAGGCACAATGGTCAGCTCTGGGGTCATGGTCTTGAAGCTGTCCCATGAGCTTGTCTCCTCTGGGGTGGACTTGTCCTGGAGAAGAGGAAACACAAGACACAAAGTCAACAACCATTTTACTTTCAACAGAAAACAGATGATGTGGCATATATTTTAGAACTTCATAAGCACATAATATTAGGGGAACGGGACCGTAGTTAAACAGAGACATGTGGCATTGGAATATGACTTTATTCACATTGTTAAACACATTTTTAGAAATGTATATCCTTACAAGCCTCCCCAAACTGTCTTTTGTGGATTCCCCAGCAGATGTAAGATATCCTGGTAATGATCGGACCTTTGCTCCACTCATCTGTGCTTCTGGTTTGGCCTGTGACCTATAACCTTTAACCAATACCAATAACCAGTACTCCAGCATGACCCCGGCTTCCTTCAGTCCGTGCTGTGCAACTGCTGCACCTGCTACTTGAAGATTATCTTCTACTCCTTTCACAAACCCCTATATTTGTATGAATTGTAAATGTACAAGTGAAATGAAGTCCACATTAGCCATTCATGAACTCTACAACTGCAATAAGGCACTGTGTTTTACTGTTAAACTCTCCTTTTCATTTATAGAACTCAAGCTGCATATTTGTCAAAGCAAAAATAACGATGTGTGTGTTTTTCTTTTCACAAATATAGCTTTTTAGATGTGCGAGTTTCAATTCCCTTGTCTCTGATCTCTGCATGGTGTCCGCAGATGGGCCCACCGAGCATATGAATACATGTGGAGGACTCACTAAAAATGCCATTATTCAAATCACACGCTTTTCTCACAGAGATAATGATTGCACAAATACAGGCAGACCCCACATAGATAGACTCCATCACAGCAACCATTAAAGCCTGTTACACATTAAAACAAAAAACGCAAAAGGATGCACTTATTGTGCAACACAGTTCATAATACACTTCAATGCATTATTCTGATCCCCTCAGAGTGAGCTCGACTTTGCCTTCAACTTTGTTCCTTTCTAATGCCTTGAAATGTCTGGATAAAGTTAAATAAACTGAACTGAAAAACTCATTGGTACAACACTGTTCCTATACCATGAGCTGCTCCCTTAGCTTTAGCAATATGGCAAATGCTAGATACTCAGGTCGGGAGGGACGGCCAGCTGTGAAGACTTGAGATGCTGTGAGCAGGGCTGGGCGATATGATGATAAAAATCTAATTGTCATCTGGTCTCCATGACAATCTGCCTTGTTGGGAACATCGTCACAATCTGCTTTTTTGGGAACATCGTCATATCATGATTCAGTGGTTTTTATGTTTAACGCAGCTCTGAGCTCATATACTGACTCTCTCCACTCATTGCTGCTACTGTCAGGACTAAAGCAGAGACTGAAATCAAGGTCTAAACCGGGACCAAACTAAAAAGGACTAAACCAGGGACAGAATGAAACAATGACTTAACCAGGACTAACCCAGGACCCACCTAGGTCTAAACCCAAGCACTCAATGAGACTAAACCATGAGGGAAGCAAAACTAGGTAAGAGACTTGAAAACTATAGTCAGAAAAGTCATACAATGTGCTAAGCAATCTAGGTCAGATTGGTAACAAGTGTAAACTAACGAAAAACACTCAAAACATGATTAATATTCTCAATTAAAGTCATTTAAGTTCATGGGTTCATGTGTTGTCCTTGAGTGCTCCAGTGTGCACGTGCCTAAGACTAAAAGCAGAAGTTAAGCACCCGAGGACCATTATGAACTCAACCAAACAGAAAAACAACGACATTCCCGTCCACAGGTTTGAGCCCATGCGTCAAATCTATTGCTCTATTTAAAATCATTAAGATAACTTTTCTCCAGCTCCTCTATTAAGCACTTCTATAATTCACCTCTTTATTCACACCTCGATGACACATATACGATCCATTGATCAAAAGCTGCATTGAGTCCGTCTTCCCCCGACGCCTGGCTTTGTGTCGACTGTCTCCGAGACCGCTGTGGGGTAATATTGTCCCTGATTATCATTCTGCCTGTGTCACCGTCTGACAGTTAGGCAAAATGAATACAAAAGGCATAATCTGGGAGCCAATTTGCATGCTAAACACCGGCGAAGAACATTTTGTCGAGCACGGGTTGCGGGTAATGCTCCCGTAAAACCCTAACTTCATCCCTAAGAGATTTGGGCTAACGCGATTGTGCCGCGACTGTGTGTCTATCCGTTTGCTTTTTTTTTCTTTTTTTTTTTTCCGTTTTTGTTGTTGCCATCTCCAGACTAGACTGCCATTCCGCCATGCCCCGAAGCCCAAGTCGCATCTCCTCTCCTCTCCTCTCCTCTCTCCTCTCCTCTCTCTCTCTCTCTGCCTCTACTTACACTCGATGAGTTCTTTTCACCGCCGGCAGACGAAATGCTCCATCGCTTTTCCCTCTGTGTGATGAAATGGGAGGGAGAGGAGGACAAGAGCAGCGGTGACGAGAGAGACAGACGGAGAGACAGAGGAACAGGGGAAGAAAAGGAAAAAAAAAAAAAGAAGGGGGATCACAGTCACTGACAACTCTGGCCTGGAGACAATGGCGCCGCTTCCACATGTAGAGCAGGTAAAACAGGCTTGTGTGCACTGTGAAACGCTGATGAAACCTCGGGATATGCAATAATTACGTTTTTTTTTATTTCAAATGTTGACTTAATCTGAATTAGCTTTATTGTTCTTTTCATATTAGGTGATGCAATATCCGTATCCCAGGAAACTAAATCACTAAAGTCTTCCATCTGACTGAGATCCACCATCTTTCGTGAACAAAGAAAACAAAAATGCATGGAACTTGATACATATGCAAAAGTTCAGTTTTAGTAATAGTCTTCCTCCTTTATTTGCATTGTAGACTTATTCTGGTCCTGGTTTAGTGTTTTTTGAAGTCTTATTTTGAAACAATTTCCTGAATATCGCGAGGTTTTTCAATATTGTGCACCCAGAGACAAGATCTGTACTTTACTTGTACACTTTCAATTGAGAACTAATACATATACAATGCTAAACACATGTATTAGACCACCACCCAGTATATGGTGTTTGCCACTGCTGCCATCATTTAGCAGTATTTCTGTTTACCAAAGTACCTTTTTATGTTTCTGTAATGGTTAATCCACCAGTATGTGCAAGATTTTTTTTTCCCCTATCACAACGATATCTTCATAGCTAAACCATAACTATTGTTGCTATCCATAAATTAGTTTAATGTTTTCCAAAAATGCAAAAAGAAATGCTGCAGCAAATTACTATTCTTTTGATTAAGTTGCACAATTGCAGTTAAGATAACAAAAGAGACTTTGCAAAACTACATAAAACAGGGTTTATACAGGTAGCAGCAAGTCAAATTTTATGCTTTTTAATGCCATTTTAATGCCCAAATACTACATTTTACTAGTATACTACTACTATAGCACTTTGAGATTTGATTTCAAATATAAAGTGCTTTATAAATAAAATGTATTATTATTATTATTTTTAATGCCACAAATTCAATATACATTCCCTTATTCAATAGAATAACACCACTTCGACCTCCGCGCAGTATTAAGACGCTCCTATAGGATTCTCCCCCACTCAATTCCGTGTTATTCCGCCTAAAAATATAGTACCCGTTTTATCCGCTTAGAAAATTGACAGTTTTAATTTTGTGTAACTATACTTTGAACATGTAACTACTGACATAGCCCTGTTTAAATAGGGAAAACTTGATTCGTGGCTTCTACATTTGGCCCCAAGGGACTATACTGTAGAGTCAAAATGCTAACTGGGACAGACGCCACGCACAAAGACGAGGCAGCCAAGCATCGTCTCATCTAAGCCCAGGTTAGAACATGTGTAAGTATGTAAAAGCGCTGAACTATTCCTTTAATGCCAGCTTGAATTCAATTTAATGCTTTTTAATGACATTTAAGGCCTTATTTTTGACAAAATTCATTTCATGGCTTTTAATGCTTTTTAATGCCCCGCGGAAACCCTGAAAAACAATGGATCAAGGTGGTCATACAAAATATTGACATTGTAGTTTATTATTTGTCAACAAGGACTATTTTGTTATTCCAATTGCTTATTTTCTTAATGAATATTGTGAATTACTACTGTAAGTTATTTATGTGTTCTTGTTTTCATGATAATTTGTTAAGAACAGAAATACTATACAAACTATATAAAAGGGTGGCAAGATGGCGGCATGCTTTAGTCCCATTTATGATGCACACTCCACAACAGTAGGTGGCAGGTGTGCGGATGTACAGTCAATTCCACAATGTCACATAGACGAGGAAGGTTTTTCCCCTCGGTGTTGCCGTGCATGTGGCCGTTTTGGGTGTGATCATGTTTTTTGGAGCCAGAAAGTTACTCTCATGCATCTTTTCCTTTTATCGGAGTAATGTTTGGATTATCTGGACTTTCTAGACAGTCTAGTAACGGCCCAAGGAGTGTTGTTGGACCAGTCGCAGCAATTCAAGCATCTGAATTCATTACATGCATCAAAAACATTCAAAAAGGCAGCCCTCACTAGTTTTAGAGTTTGACTAAGTTTTACGTTGATCAATTCCTCAATATTTTATAGACAATTTTGTGCTATTGAATTAAAGACTTTGAAGTTTGTTCAGGCGAGGGATCTCTGGCTTTACAGTGACACTCGCCTTCTCCGTTTTCATCTCTCCAGTACAGTAAGACAATACGCATCCACCCATCACGCACGCCACAGTCCCACACACTAAGACAATGTTCATATTGTACATTATGACTTTGGGATGGGTGCAACGCAGAGGAGGAGAAATGATGTTGGAACCGCACAAAAGGCATGAGAGGAGGAGGAGTGGAGATGGAGGTGTAATCCCGAGCCATAACAATAACCTGAATTTGCGAAGACTTTTTGTCTCGCAAATCACACAGAAATAGAGCTAATCTCGTCTGACATTTGTATGCAAGCTGCTCTTCCGGCGTCATTATTCTCTGGTGCCGAACAACATTAAAACAAACTCGTGAACTGCTTCGAATGTGACATCACTTTAGATGAACTTGAGTCTCTTTCTTGAAATGAGAATTGATTGCAAAGTAACAGCACTTTTATTCAGCATTTTCAGATACCAAACATGAAGTAATAAATGCCTTGTATAAAAAAAGTCTAAAGATTGATTTATGGATACTCTACAGCAACATGACAAAGGTTTATATACAGTTTATATCTTTTTTCTCGGTTCTGCAGCTAGTGACATAAAGGAGCCAGAATTTAAAGCATTCAAAGCTGCTCAAGCCAAAAAAGTTATTGTTGTTATCAAAGTTATCTCTCTCTCCTGCTTCCTACTTGGTTAAGACGTTCAGTTTCTAAAGTCTCTAAACAAAGCAACAGCAGCAAAATGAAAAGTAATTGTTATTCATTGATTTGCAATGGAAAAATGTATTTTTCTATTTGGATTTAAAATGTGCATAACCTCGATAGCTCGCCAAATATGAAATATATCAGAATATACAATACTTGACTAGAACACCATCATAACCAGCGTTTGAACGATATGACCCATCTTTGGTAGATAGGGAAAACCGAATAAATTATTTAGAGATATACAGTACAGGCCAAACATTTGGACACACCTTCTCATTCAATGTGTTTCCTTTATTTTCATGACCATTGATAAAGAAGAAATTCCACTAATGAACCCTGATAAGGCACACCTGATAAGGCACACCTGTGAAGTGAAAACCATGTCAGGTGACTACTTCTTGAAGCTCAT
>OMNZ01111478.1:0-17049 GCA_900303255.1 Lesueurigobius sanzi
GATTTAAAATAAAGGACATCGTGATAAGATGTTTTGGCCACATCACCCAGACAGTGTTGGGGAGAATACTTGTATTCAGTTACAGAATACTGAATACTTGTCTTAAAATGTATTTTATAAGGTATTCAGTTACTTTGCCCAATCAGCGTATTGTATTCTGAATACTTTGAATACTTTCACCTTCATTTGCTTTATATTTTTGTATTTATGGTGAAAGATTAAAAATATAGCAACACCAACTGTTGTCTGTCTCTTCTTTCTCTCTTCGTTTGTTCTCTCTCCCTCCCTCCCTCTCTCCTTCCCTCTCTGTCTCTCTTCTTTCTCTCTTTCTTCTTTCACTCTCTCTCCTTCCCCTCTATCTCTCTCTCTCCTTCCCCTCTCTCTCTGTCTCTCTTCTTTCTATCTCTCTCTCTCCTTCCTCTCTCTCGTCTTCCTCTCTCTCTCTTCTTCTTTCACTCTCTCTCCTTCCCCTCTATCTCTCTCTCTCCCTCTCTCCTTCCCCGCTCTCTGACTCTCTCCTTCCTCTCTCTCTCCTTCCTCTGTCTCTCTCTCCTTCCTCACTCTCTCGTTCCTCTCTCTGTCCTCCCTCTCTCTCCTTCATCTCTCTCTTTCCTCTCTCTCTCTCTTTCCTCTCTCTCTCTCTTTCCTCTCTCTCCTTCATCTCTCTCTCTCCTTCCTCTCTCTCCTTCCTCTCTTTCCTCTCTCTTTCCTTCATCTCTCTCTCTCCTTCCTCTCTGTCTCTCTCCTTCCTCTCTGTCTCTCTCCTTCCTCTCTCTCTCTCTGTATTCCTTTGGTATTTGAAAAGTAACTGTATTCGAAATACCCTTAAATGAGAGAGTATTTGCACCTGAATACAGTTACTCAAAATGAGTATTCTGAATACCTATTTTAAATACATGTATTTAGTTACTCCCCAACACTGCACCCATCCTTAGGCAATAGGCAATTTTGGCCATTTTTACACATAAAATGCCTTATTCTTATATGAAAACATTAAATGACAGAAAACTTTCAATATATTTTCCCCTCATATTCATGTGAGTAACCTATAGCTAATCTTTCTAATTTACATCACTCAATTTACATTTTTCCCCTATTCACCTGCAGGTCTCGCCTGGATTCATGATCATAACTAGGGCTCATTAGGGTCTAAACCATCATTATCCCCCCTTCTTTTCGAGGCAAAATCAATGAATGAATTCTGAAACATCAACAAAGTCGACATTCAGTGACATGTTGCTACGGCTCTATATCTAGTAAGTGATACATCTCTGCGGCTAACAGCACTTTAATAGTACTTTTTGTGTGAGATCTCTCTGAGTATGTCATATATCAGTCAGCTGAAGGCTCTCCCTCACATCAGCCATCAATCACTCTCACTTACACTAACCTCGGCTCACACAGAGGCAGCACATCAAGACATTTTAATGAGAAAACACGCACGGATCCTTACCTCCAGTCAAAGTGAGGCTTTAGTGAGCGGAGTGATGACAGGTTAGCTCATTTAGGAAGCGTCTCATTCAATGCCGACGAGCTTGATATCTGGAGGGAGGGAGCCGGGGACGTACAGTGAGGAAAAGCTACAAATCTCCGACGGAAGTGGCCTCTTTTCGCCGAAATAACATCGTGTTCACTCATTAGATTTTTTGCCCCGCGTTACGAAGGGGTTTTGGCGTTGTTTACAGCTAGCCTAGCAGCCGCGGAGAAGGCAGCGGGGGGAAGAACAGCTGCTGGAGAAGAGACTCCGCTCGGCTGCGCTCAGCTCCACCCACCGCCGGGGGAAATCCCGCGCGCACATCTCGCGAGAGGACACTATCTCGTTTTTCACTAATGATGAAGGTATGGATGGAGGTTAGCGCTGCAAATCCTGCATGCAGTGGTGGAAGAAGTACTGTAGAGTCTTACTTTAGTAAAATGGCAGATACAGGACCAATAATTTACTTAAGTAAAAGTACAAGTATCAGATAAAGAGACTATCTTTATTCTATTTTATTTTATTATTACTATTATTACTATTACCTGTTGTTTTTCTTCTTTGATGACACTTTTTCTAACTTTGTGCACCCCCTGTGTGATACTGTCCTAAGAGCTGTTGTGACAAGTAAATTTCTCCATTGTGAGATCAATAAAAACTTAACTTATCTTATCTTATCTCAAAATTTCGACTTAAGTAAAAGTATAAAAGTATCCATTGTATAAAGTGCTTTATAAGTAAAACGTAAATGTAATTTTTAAGAGTTGTATGTGCTTCTTTAAATCAAAATTAAATATATTTGAAGTGCAAAAGATATTTACTCTTATTTTATGTGCAATAAGATGTGTTTTCCCCCATCTTAAACGCACATTTATTTTGAAAATAGATGTATTTACCTGCTCAATTCAAGGTCAAATTTAACTTATTTTAGATTAGTTTTTGCACTGTATATTCTCCTTACAATCTCAGCACCATCTCGAGGGCCAAATGAAACTTGGCTCGGAATGGACCGTCCACTGTGATTTTGTATGGATCTATGCGTTTGTTTGTCTGAAAATATCCCTACACCACAAAAGTCAATTTGTCCTTGATTTTAGTAGGAAATGAAAACACTCTGCCAGTGGAACAAGTATTTTTACAATTAAATTGAGAAAAAAACATCTCATATCATATCACTCAGACCAAATTTTTCAATTTACGTGAAATAAGATGTGTTTTTTTTACTTGGCTAATTAAATTTCCACAAATTAAGGTACATTATTCAGACTTTGAACAATTTTAACTTTTCAAAATATCACTTTTTGCCATGTAACCCTAACCTTAATGATTAGGGCTAAGTATGGCCAACAACTTCACGATACGAAACGTATCCCGATACAAGGTCCATGATACAATATGTATCGCGATACAAGTGTATCCTGGCACAGTGTCCCTAATACAAAGCATATCCCGAAGAATCTGACGAAAAATGATCTTATGGGTGCACTGGACTAGATGGAACTTTGATCACGCTGAATATGCTCAGCAAGAACCTGCTATTGAGGTAATGTGTTGTGATACGTTCAGAATAAACCCTGGGGTCAAACGTGCATATTAAAATAATTTTCTCTTATTATTTGCGTATCGTGATACTGGTGTCTTAATACAATGCACGTATTGTCAAGTACTCCATAACGATATACATTTTGAGCACAGCCCTATAGTCATGATAACTAAAATTTTCTCAGCAGAGGGTAGAGGGTGACCACCTGTCCCTCTTTTGGTTGCACTGCACATTTAGACCTTTGTCCCCCCCCGTCCCACCTAGTGTTTAGATACTGTCCCACTTATTCAATAAAGTTAAGAGTTTTCTGAGTCACTAAATAAGTTGTGCCTAAATTAGGGCTTTAAATGTCACTGAAAAGCTTTACAGTTGTTTCCAGTTGGCAATAAATCTAAATTACTTGATGTTGTATGCCTTAAATTCATAAAATATACAAAAATATATGATTCAACTGCATGTTTTGTCCAATATTCAAATTTTATTCCATTCCTCTGCTTCATCTAACATTTAAAAATCTTTAGAAATGATAAAGGCATAGATTTGTTGCATTTGAGGTATTCAAAAATAAATAACAAATTGCATAAAATGTACAATATTGTGTCTTAACTTTCCAGATTTTAATATTCTGTGACCTACTTCTATCCGTATGTGTGATTTTGGGCCAAAACAGCAAAGAAAATGCATCAGTGCTGATCTTCATGTAATATACTGTAAGTTTTAATTTCTCATGTCTGACCCTGACCTTTTTTTTTCCAATATTACAATAACTGTTACAATACATTTTGGCTGAAATGATTTACAGTTGCTTAAAAATCAATGTTAATTGATATATTCAAAGTCCAGTGTGGCCTGTGCTCAACTAAATATGGTTATTAAATATTTAGGCCTCAGTGCTCAACATAATAACCTACCAACTTCACTACAAGGTTTAGGAACAATATTTCTTCACTAAAGAGGATAATTTGGGGGCAACATAGACATATTTTTCCTTCATATAACATCTCTTGCCTCTGAGTGGGTTTGGAAAGTGCTACAGTATATTTAGTTCATTGCAACATGACAATATGGCAATATGAATACTATCCTAGAGTGTTTTCTAACAGCCTATTTTTTTCATAA
This sequence comes from Lesueurigobius sanzi, assembly GCA_900303255.1. Classification (NCBI taxonomy): domain Eukaryota; kingdom Metazoa; phylum Chordata; class Actinopteri; order Gobiiformes; family Gobiidae; genus Lesueurigobius; species Lesueurigobius sanzi. The sequence continues at coordinate 4,137 of OMNZ01111478.1, forward strand.
GATTCATTATTACTCATTATTGGTTAATTTACTGTTATAATTTGTGCCATCAAAGAAACCTCTGTGGAGTTCTAATGATCACCATTAAAAACAGCTCATGGGCATCCGATGTTGTGCTAAATACAATGCAACAGCGCCCTCTAGACCATACAAAGTGAAGCGCAACGAGGTACTTCAAAAAAAAAAAAAAACTTTACGTTTGGCGTTTATTGGCTTCGTTATTCCCCCACTCAATACTGAAAACAGGCCCCTCACGTGCACATAGAACAAATGCACATAACAGGGATGTCTGAGCCAGATTCTGCTCTGATTCCTGATAAAGGCATGGAACTCTTGGAAGTCCGTCTGTATTATTATAACTTCAGCTACAGTGTAAAATAAACATGGGCACCATATTACAAGTCAACATTTTAACCAAACTTATGTTGTTAATATAGGCTATGTCATACAAGATGGGGCCTAGCAGAATCAAAACAAAACATACATAAAACAAACAAGGTTAAAAATTATAATGATAATTTAAAACATCTCCAGATTAAGATTAATCTGTAAAGGAAAAAACCCTTGAGTGTAGTGCATATTTGGCCTTGATAGTGACCGAGTGGCTGTGTGGGTGCAGCATGGCACTTTTGCTTTCCATCACAGTGGACTTTATGACGCTCCAGGATCAATTGTTTGGGTTTTGTACCAGAAACCCTAAAACAATTGAAGCCTCATAAAGGCCACTGTGATGGAAAGCAAAAGTGCCATGCTGCACCCATACAGCCACTCGGTCACTATCAAGAGTTTTTTTTTGTTTGTTTTCAATTAAAATGTTACATAATGATGCACCTTTAAGGTTTACCAACTACAATCCACCAATAAGATTTTATTTTATTATTGTTATGTTCAATTTAGGCTGAAAAATAATTTATTGATAAACAATTCAACCTGCGTAGACCTGCTCCTCCTCTAGATGGCACTGCGCATCATCTTATGTCACAGGTTGACATTCAACTGAACTTTATAACATTTGTTTGTTGCAATTATCACGTACAAATGTCTAAGCAGAAATGTGACGTTTATTTATGGCAAATCGACAAACTCCTGCAAATATAATTACATTTGAATATTAAAATAATTTATACTTTTGAATGACACTACATCATCCATCTGTTATGATCTGGAGCTATAGGCTCATATGTAGCCTGACCCCATGTGTGTTTCATCAGTTCTCAGTTTGGTTAATCCTTGTGCATTTTCCCATTCACACAGAGACTTTGACGTCAGAGCTGAATGCGGTCTGTGATGCTCTTATGGTGCGTTCAGGTAAACCTCGGAATGACGCAAACAAAATACATGTGATAAACCGTGACCATAAAAGTGCATGATTGCGGACATTTGTATTCTAATGATTTGATGAGTTGACAAACATAAAATATTTAGAGATATGTAGGCAAAAAAATCTTTTTCAGTCTTCATCTGTACTCTGTAGTTGAAGTGTAGGACGTTTCGTTCGATCTTAGTCCAAAGATCGTCATCAGCTGATCGTCGTAGCTTATCGAAACGTCCTACACTTAAACTACAGAGTACAGATGAAGACTGAAGATTTTTTGCCTACGATGGACAACTCCTGTACGACTGAGAACCTACACAAATTTAGAGATATGATAAGACATTTTGATGTTACATACATTTATTGCTGTGAGACAAATTTGGAAGGAGGAGTAATAGGCCTACAGTTGAATCAATCCTAAAGTTTCTCTTTTGTAGACTACACCAATATTTTTTTTTATTATTATGGCTTACACTTGTATTGCACTTTTCAAGCCTGATTACCAAGTTTCTCAAAGCGCCACTGTATACATTATTCATTCACTCCATACTCAGTGGTGATGGAAGCGAGGCTGCCATTCTGTGCCATCGGCCCCTCCACCGCCACCAACCATTCACTCTCTCACTCTCATTCATTCTGGCCTATTGTGCATGTTTTTGGTGGATTGGTGGAATCAATCCTAAAGTTTCTCTGATGTAGACTCCACCAATACACCTAATATCCTTCCAATAAAATATAATTTTGTGCATGATATTCTGGGAACAGACTTGATTTGTTCCTCCCTAGTAACGGAATGAAAATTATTTTTTCCTCCTTTTGTATATTGTAAACTCATACATTTGTGAAAATAATACTGTGCTTTTTTCCCCTTTTCTCCAATTGTGTGACTTTGCAGGCTACTTTTCTTGCATTTCTGTGACAGCGACTTTGAAAAGTGTCACTGTGGAAGTTATGAAATGTGCTTATAAACTTGGATTTTGAAATTGGATTTTAGAAATGTGTTAGGAAAGTTAGAAATGTGTTATGTATAATCATTCTGCCTCTTTATCAAGCAAACCTGACTGTGAACATGTATTTATAATATAATCATCTGCACTGCCAACTCTGATATTTTGTTTGTTTGTCACACTTATATACTGTATTTCATATTCTGTTCCCATTTCTAATGTTCTGGATATTTTTTCTTGCTTACATAGTTTCTTTTTCTTTAATTTATGTACATAAGAGATGTTTATAGAGAGATGTTAAGAGACGTTTATTCTATTATTATTATTACCTGTTTGCAAATGTATTTGTTCTTTGACGGCACATTTCTTAACTATTTGCAACCCCTGTGGTGTTGTAACAAGTACATTTCTCCATTGTGAGATCAATAAACTCTTATATTTTTGTATCTCCAGTGGTGGAAAAAGTACTCAATATTCTTACTTAAGTAAAAGTAAGAATAGAACCAAGAATTTATTTAAGTAAAAGTATCAGATTACATTTCTACTTAAGTAAAAGTATAAAAGTATCCACTGTAAAATGTATTTTATAAGTAAAAAGTCAAAGTATTTTTAAGAGGGTAATGTGCAATGTCAATCAAACCAGGATTAAACCAGGTCTAAACAAAATCTAAACTAGGTCTAAACCAGGACTACACAAGATCTTAACCAGGACTACACCAGGTCTAAACTAGGTCTAAACCAGGTCTAAACCAGGACTACACCAGGTATAAACTAGGTCTAAACCAGGACAAAACCAGATCTAAACAAGGTCAAAACTAAACTAGGTCTAAACGAGTAAACTGGGACTAAACCAGTTCACCATACAGACTTTGAAAAAAAAAAGACAAAAAAACTTTTAACCCAATTTGTAAAATGTAGTACAGTAGACAGTACAGATACAGGCTCTGAAACGTAGTGAAGTAATAGTAAAAAGTATTCATCACAAAATTTGCACAAAATAATGTAAAAGTACTTAAAATGTGTACTTTTTACTTGGTCTCTTTCCACCACTGCTTATCTCCTTTAAATTAATGTAATAGTAGCTTTGTAATAACAACAATAACAATCATAATACATTTCCCTATTCATAAATAGGTACTAGTTTGTATTTAAGGCAATTCTGTAGAAAAACACTAACATATAAATCTAATTCCCTGACAGTCATGTTGACTGGTGGTCATGGAGCGGGTACAGGAATTTCCGCGTGGTTGTCAGGTCCCTGATGCTGCACCGCTCTCTCTGGGCTGGGGCTGAGAGGAGGAGGATACAACCATTCCGATTAGGTTCTGCCGCTGCCAACGATGCCTCGTTTAACGGATGAGCCATGGGCATAGGCACCTCCTGAGTGCCTCGATCGCCCCAACAATACCCGAACACACTCCTTTTTTCCCCATGGGGATCTACCGCTAGACCAAAGAGGACCTAAAGCACCCGGTGGACAGCGCGCACTCTGGGCTGAATGTTTACCGAAGTGCGGCTGGAGAGGTGAGCTTAGCGAGCCGTAGTAACTTTAGCCCGCTACATGCTACATGCTAACTACTGCTAACTCTGGGGCAAAACATGCAACATTTGCTAACCCACGCCATCAAAATCGCACCAGCGCAATCCAAAAGACAGACAGGACATAAACTCGTCTGTTTTTTGTTTTTATAAAAGTACAGGCATGTAGTAAGTTTATGTCTGCCAGGCACCAAGCTAATGTTAATCAATGAACAACGAGGGCTACCCTGGCACCGTCAAGCTAATGTTATGAGACTGTGGCCGTATGCCGCTGCTGCTGACTTTGTGCAGCGGTAACTTCAGCTCCCATGCGGCTGTGTACTGTACACGCACCAACACTGAATTACAACGTTGGTGTTTTATTGTGTTTCGGCGATTACGATGTAGTGTTAACAATGGTTTTAAGTCTGGTGCTCTAGGCGTTAACATTGGTGCGGCTGTATCCTGTCAAAACAAGCCCACCGCCCCTGTGATATTGAGGGCTGGGTAAGGAACATTCATAGTAAACCGAATTTATGAACAAATTAAGCTGTGTATATGCCAGCAAATACACCAATTTGTCTGTATAATGTAAATTTTGTACGAAATTAGACCAAAACAAATGTAAGACTTGAGTTTTGCCATGCTAAAACCGAAATGCTCAAAGAAATAATCCAGCATTTTGATAAAATAACCTGGCTGACCAGCATTTTGATCAAGACAACCTGACTATTCCCAGCAGTGTGGAGCTGTCAAAGTAGAAGATAGTTTGACAGAGGCTGTTGAGCCAGCAGAGTCAAGGAGTGCAGTGAGATTCTCAACTATCACAACTCTAGAAAGCCATCATACCTAGAGCAAGCTTGTCTGCTTGGCACAGGATTGATATATACAGTTGTGCTCAAAAGTTTACATATCCTGGCAGAAAGTCAGGGTATGTAAGCCTATGCATTTCAGAGACTATGAATGATAGCACAAAAACCTTTATTTCACTCATGGTTATTGGTCGCGTGAAGCCATTTATTGTCAAAAAACCTGTTTGTTTACACTTTTCAACTAGAAACTAGCCAAATGTCCCTGATCAAAATCTTGAAACAAACATACATTTTTTCAGAGAGTCCTGTATTCCAGCTGACGTGAGTTTTTCTTTGCTCCTGAACACATTTTCTTGGCACAACCACTAATCATGGGTGGACAAAAACAAATTGTGTTATCATTCATATTCTATGAAAAATGGCCAAAAGATTAAAAGGGCAAGTAACCTGGAAAGGGTATGTAAACTTTTGGCCACAACTGTATGTTCACTACATTTGTGATAAGTACACCAGCTTGTATGTTGTGAAGAGGCCAGACTCAGATGGTTTGGACGCATGCAGTCAGGTGGTATAGACATAAAGGGCAGCTTAGAAGGAGATTTAAGGCGTAGTGAAAGAAGACATTAATCTGTGTTGGTGAGAAAATAGAAGGAGAAGGCAGTATTGAATTGCTTTGGGTTTTATTGTGACCTTCAAAGTACAAGTGTAGATCACAGAGGAACCCCTCCTTCTGCGTAGTACAATTTTAATATCTGTTTCATTTTCCTTTTCAGGGAGCTCTGGCCATGGCTATTTCCTTCGGCCTCCGATGAACTCCGATAAGCTGGATCCCCGCAACCCCACCAGTAAACGCCTGCCCAGCGCGGGGGCTACCCTCTGCCCGACCCCCTCCCCGGCGATGGCGGGCTTCAAGCGGGGCTACGACGGTAAGATTGCCGGGCTTTACGATCTCGACAAGACGCTCGGCAGGGGCCATTTCGCAGTGGTCAAACTCGCCCGGCATGTCTTCACTGGCGAGAAGGTGGCAGTGAAGGTGATCGACAAGACCAAACTGGACACGGTGGCCACGGGACATCTTTTCCAGGAGGTGAGATGTATGAAGCTAGTCCAACACCCCAATATTGTCCGCCTGTATGAAGTCATAGACACCCAAACTAAGCTTTACCTCATCTTGGAGCTTGGCGACGGAGGAGATATGTTCGACTACATCATGAAACACGAAGAGGGACTCACGGAAGAACTGGCAAAAAAGTACTTTGCCCAAATAGTTCACGCCATCTCCTACTGCCACCGGCTACATGTGGTGCACAGGGACCTTAAACCAGAGAATGTAGTCTTCTTCGAAAAGCAAGGGCTGGTAAAGCTCACGGACTTTGGATTTAGTAACAAGTTTCAGCCCGGGAAGAAGCTGACAACGAGCTGTGGATCATTGGCTTATTCCGCGCCAGAGATTCTACTCGGAGATGAGTATGACGCTCCGGCAGTAGGTACGTAAATATTTCAGGCATTCGATATTTTGATAGAAACGTTATGTGTGCTGCAGCAACGGCACAGCACAGTGATGGATGGGAGAGAGTGAACAGAGAATGAACATTTGAACAGGCAAAATTGAGAAGAGCTATGACATAAGGTTCCTGGTTGAATCTGTTTGTTCTTTATATTTCTAAACATGCAAGCTTCTACATTACAAGTTTGTGTTTTGCAATTGGTATCAAACCATTCTGGACATTTTTGCATGTATTGTTAAATATCTATCCATGTTTTAACCCTGTGGTTCTCAACTGGTGCAGCGTTGGGACCCACCATCGCTCTTGGGTGATCATTCGAGACACAAATAATTGAGTATTTTGGGGCTAATGCAAAATCCTGTTTACATTCCTCTTAATTTAAGCATTAAATAAGCATATAACTGCAATCTTGATTTAAAAAAAAAAAAAAGTCCTCGATCACAGGCTTTTGAGAGACTAGTTTTAATTGTTGGAAAATAAATAATACTTTTTGTTGAAATATTATGTCTTTGCGTAAAATAAATAGTATTCATAATATTAAAAATATTAGTTTGGGACATAGATTAAGGAAAACAGAAAATTGGATAATAAATCTCAATTTACTTGAGATTAACGTGTTTGTGAGGGCTCTCATTCGTCCAGGAAATAATCGTAGTCAGGCTTGACTCATCGACCGGACGGGGTTGATTGAGTTGAGGACGTTTCGCTTCCATCAACAGAAGCTTCTTCTTAGCTCTGTTTGTGAAGGCTCTCAGTCGTCCAGGAAATTTTCACCGTCGTTTGTGAAGCCTCTCAAACCAGGGCTGGGTACCGAAAAATGTTTGTAGGTACCGTATTTTCCAGCCAAAAAATGTAGAAAAAAACATATTTAAGTCACACTGGACTATAAGTCGCATTTTCGGGGGGGAATAGCTGTTCTTCGAAACCAAGAACAGATATTTCATCTTAACAATAGAATGGAGAACAACAGGCTGAATAGGTGTACAGTATGCTAACGTAACACACTGATGGTTATTCAGCTACACAAAGTATAAACAACAAAATGAATAGGTGTCTGGTATGTTAACGTAACATATTAATTAATATATAAGTCGCACCTGAGTATAAGTCGCAGGACCAGCCAAACTATGAGAAAAAGTGCGACTTATGGTCCGGAAAATGGTATCGGGAGGGAGAAAATGGTTCCAGAAAAAATATATTTTCCTTTTCCCAAGTTTCTCTGCCTGGCGGGTACTGAGCCGGCACTAAAGAAAGTTACTTGGTTGTCTCAGCTCAAATAAATTATTCTGAAAATAAAATAAATTGTATTTTATTGAATAAATGACCATTACTGTTCTGTTTTTATGATTCCAGATGACACAAAATTTAGTATAGGTATCGAAAAAAGTATCGTTCAGGTACCAGTATTGTAAAAGTACTGGTATCGGAAAAAATGAACCGTACCAAGCCCGACAGTATCTCAGACGTCCAGGAAATTTTCACCGTAGTTTGTGAAGACTCTCTGTCGTCCAGGATATTTCCTCATAGAGCTAAAGATGAGGTGGAGTGTCCTCAACTCAATCAATCAACCCAGTCCAGTCGATGATTCAAGACTCACTATACGGTTATAAGATAGTTCTTCTTATTTTGAGTGCAAAAATCTGCCAGATTATTTTACTTAGCAAGTCAAAATGTCACAAATAAAAGTGAAATCTTCTCAATTGGAGTCATTTTTTCCTGGTATAGTAACGAACGTTCCCTTAGGAAGACTCGCGACCCTCTGAATGTGCTTCCGCGCCCCACCAGTTGAGAACCACTGCGTTGACCTTCCTCAGAGCTATCTTCCCTTTTACCAGATGCTTCCTTGCTTTGTTTTGATGGGTTTGATTACCTCCCACATCTGCACTTTTTCCGTTTAAACTACGATGGTGTGTCCTAATCGTTGCAAACATTTTTCAGGGCCTGCTTCTACTCTTTGTACTCGCAGAAAAGCAAGTCACACCCATTTTGCACTGAATTTTGAATGGACTTCTTTCTCTGATGGCAGGAACAATCGCGTGCATAAATTTGAGCTTGTCATTCTGCCCTGACCACAGCGGCATGCATTTGCAATATTGACTTTCCTTGTTATGTGGCTGAGTCATAGTTGATCCCAGAGTTGAAAGATTTTCTGCTGCTGCTTTAATTGGGACATGTATATACCAAGTTTGTCACTACCTTTTTGTGTTCTGTGTTGGTGCGTCTTTCAACATGCAGAAAGCGAGGAGTGCGTGTATAGTGTGTACATTTGCATATTGTCACAGTAGTGCCGTTACCGCCTGAAGGGAATCTGGTTTATTACCGACCGAACTGTGTGAAATGTGTTTTAATCCATTGTGAATGTCCTAGCTACTACAATATTGTGATTTGAGTCATGAGCCGCTAGATTATTGGGTAATTAGTCTCTGCACGTGTCTGCTTTGATCAATTTGGCTTGATTTTTGACTTTTTGTAACTTTGAAATGGAAAACAAAATTGGTAAGAGACCAGTGTCAACGTGACTGAGCGGTGGAAATGATTTTATTGCGAATCCGGATGCACATTTTGTTCAATTTCTTTAAGTGATGAATAGGTTGAACGGTTATCTATTAACTGGCTGTATCTGATGTACAATTCATATTATATTAACAAGAGCTTTTTCCCCAGAAATAATAATGAGCCATAATCGAAGAAGTAGAATGAATAATTAAAGACTTGTATCTTTTAGGAAATAATTGCTTGTTTTGCCTTTTTAATCCAGGGTTTCCACCAGGGCGATAAGTCATTAAATTAAGTGTTCCAAATTGAAGGCCTTCAATGTCGTTAAATCTCTATTTCTTGTAAAATAATGACACTGCTGAACTAAGTGTTTCATAAATACATAAAAAATATGGTCCATAACACATTCAAGTGCAGTTTTGGCACAAAAAGTGTAATCAATATTTTGCTTAACCAATTTAATATTACAATTTCACCTCATGTCTCTGATTGAATGTTAACAAATCTTAAGATTTGATATATGCCAAGATTTTTCCATTTGTGGCATTAAAAATATGATAGTTGGATGTTAAAATGGAATTAAAAAGCAATAAATTTGACTTTTTTCTACCTGTATAAACCCTGAATTGTGATGTTACTTCAATTACTTCTATAAAACCACCACGATTTGAGTATGGCAAGTAAAATTATTATTATTACTTATGTGGATACATGGACATGGTACAGTAAAAAAGACACACGACCTACTCCTTTTTTCAATATAATTGTTTTCTCAACATTTTACATACATGAATGGGCTCTTCTATTCATCTAATGAGCCAAAGTAATAACAACAAAAAAAGGTTAGAGAAATAACCTCTGGTTCAGTCTCTACTGTCAGTGACAGAACATTTTTAAGGCTATCCTTCATTTTGAAGGATTGAAAATCAAACCATCGTCAGCTTTTGAGAGTTTTATACACACTTTTCAACACTATCACTCTAAATTCATGTGCCATGATTCTACTCACAGATTGAATGAGAGATTAATGACTGAATGAATAATCTTTATTGTCATTGCAACAAGTACAACGGAAATGTTGTCGTCCAGTTGGTGTCTTCCAAAAAATGTCAATAAACATTAAAAGGCAATTAATTCTTTAAAATGACACATGACACACTCATCAGTTACATTAGGCCTATGGGCGGTTACATTTGCATTCAGCATTCAGTGTGGCAACTGCACTTGGATGAAAACTGTTCTTAAATCTATTTGTCCTGGTCTTAATGGACCTGTGCCTACTCCTTGAAGGTAATAATTGAAAGAGGGAGTGTCCTGGATGTGCGATGAAGCTAATGAAGCTCACGACAGATTTTTTACAACCCTGTCCTTAAAAATGAAAATCCCTAGCAAAACCACTGGACTGAACAAAAAAGACTGAGAAAATCATCTAATTTCAGATTTTCTTTTCTAGTTTTAAGTGCAAAAATACTTCGTTCCATCGGCAGAAAGCAGTAAAAAGTATCCTCTGTTTAGATGACTTTTGACAGTGATGATTAATTGTTAGTATTTCTTTTAACCGATTAAGCCGAAGATGGCCATTAATGGATTAACCGGTTGACCATGAACGCTCCTAATAGCGATGCGGCTGTCTTCTTTCCCACCTCTTACATCACGCTTCGCCGTAACGCCGTTGTTCTGACGCCGAGGTGAACTGTGCGTGTTAGTTTTCATATCGTATCCGAAGCGTCCTCCACTCCACTGGTCCGTACATCGTTCCCCGCACCGCCGCTGTTTTGACGAGCTTCTTCGACCCTATACAGTGAGGTCAGTGATGTTGCGGCTGCCTCTGATGGGCTCCCGGGGGTGTCCCACAGCTCTAAATGAACTGTCCCATTGATTTTGTTTGAGGCTGACAAAGTACAGGGCGACAGGCTGCGTCCCAGCGCTGTTGATATGATGTGAAGCCCATCAGGTGGTTCCTGTCCTGCTGTGCAATTAAATAAAAGACGATGTGTGAGTGTTGTCAGAAGCCTGGTTTTAGCCTGCGCTAATCCTCCGACCTTATCAACTCTCAAGTGTTATTAATATTTAAACATGAGCAACTGTTGGAAACTGGCATTGCATTAAAGACACCATACCTGATTTTTACCTAGAAGAGGAATGCAACTTGTTTTGTCCTCCTTTTAGTATACTGTAAACTCAGACATTTGTAGAAATAATACTGTGTAGGGCTGCACGATTTTGACAAAAAACCTAATTGTGATTTTTCAGACTGAAATTGCGATTCGATTTGCGATTTGAAAATTATATATTTATGTTGTATAGTTTTATTTTCAGATTTATTGAGGCATGAGACGAAATGGACATTTTGTCTCACGATTATCTTAAAATTATTGCAATTCACAATAGTTATCACAGCAATTATTGCAAAATTTCTCACGGTGAATTCACTGATAAAACTAGTATTGTTGGCAAATGATACTTCTAAATTGATATTATACATCATTGTTCTCATTTATTACATTTCAGCTTCATAAAACACTGGAGACAGAAGGCAAAAAAAAAAGCCCTCAGTCCTTAGGGTTCGTTCGGTTATTGCAGTATTTGAAATTGCGATTTCGATTCGATTGCGATTAATTGTGCAGCCCTTAAACTGTGCATTGTAATATAAAGCATTTTTAAAAATCAATTTCAAGGGTTTGCAGGGTATTTTTCTGGCGTTTCTGTAACAGTGACCCTAAAAAGTGACCCCGCGAGTTGTGAAATGTGCTTATAAACACATCTCTGTGAAGAAATGGGATTATAGAAACGTATTAGGAAAGTTAGTAATGTGTTTGGACCGCAGCTATCTGTTTAATTTACTTACCCGTTGTTGTAGTGGTGTTATTCTTTAGGTTCTGTCTCTAGCCATCTCCATTAGGGCAGGCCGATATGGGCAAAAATGTAATATCACGATATAAAAGAGAAATATCGCGACAATGATATATTTGACAATATTTACACCTGATCATATACTTCAAAAACACAGCCTTTAGTGTACTAAGCCAATTAATGCAAAGCAATTGTATTCTTATTTATGATGAGAAGGATTTTATTAGTCTTAACAGCATGGTTTGGCCTTGTCTCTTGCTCTTTGGCGTTTGGGGAACAGAAACTTAAGAGAAAAACGAAAAACCAAGGCAGTCCTCCCACATTGTAAATTCTCTATAACTTGGTTACAACAAGACTTTTTCTTGAAAAGAGCAAGTTTCAAACATGTTTTAAAAGATTGTAATATTAGCCCAGTACAATAAAGGCTTTTTAATGTAAATGGAGAATTGTAATGTGTGAGGAGTGCCTTGGTTGTTCATTTCTGTTCCTCAAAACGCCAAAGAGCACATTCCCCCAAAAACTTACTTCTGACTGACTTCCTGAGCACTTTGTCCAGTTTCTCTCATCTGCACAGTCAGTGTTTATGCTGCTCTGAGTGTAGCCGAGCGTAGCTTTAGCCGTTTATTGACAAAGAACCGAGTTTACTCTTTTGAAATCATAATGAAACAGAAACTACTCAAATGTCCCTGATCTAACGTTTACATGACCTACATCTGCCAGGAAAATTGTTCAGGAGCAAAGAAAAACTCACAGAACTCTCTGACAAAATTGGACTCTGGAAAAAAAAGTGATGTTTGCTTCAAGATGCACAATATGTAAACTTTTGATCAGGGACATTTGGCCAGTTTCTAGTTGAAAAGAAGGTTTTTGACAACAAATGGCTTCATGCAGCCACTAGAGAGAAAAGAAAATGATCTGAGGAAGGTCAAAGGGCCGAAACGTTATCTTCAATACATTTTGACATCTGCAATATGAGTGTGCGATGTTGTTTTTGAATTTTGGAGTCTGACCTCTTCCTCTGCACCTCTAGTAAGAGTTTTTTTGCTGTGCGTTACTGCTTCCTTGTTCTTTCACGCAACCACTAACCATGAGTGAAATAAAGGTTTTTGTGTCATCATTCAACTTCTATGTTGAATAGGGCTGGGTATTGTTCATTTTTTTTCGATACTAGTTCCTTAACGATACTTGGTTTACGATACCGATACCTGAACGATACCTTTTTCGATACCTATATTAAATTATTTGTCATCTACAAAAAAAGTAAATATCTAGATAAGTTTAAATGACCCAAATTCATCTTATTTATCTAAATCTGAGCTGTTTTGATGAGTTCAGGCTCATTTGATTGAACTTGTTCTACGGTGTTTTTGACTTGTTCAATAGATTTCTACTCATTTCCTTTTTTATTTAAATGTATTTGCCATTTTGGCAGTTTTATTTTCCTAATTCAAGTGAGATTACCTT
>OMNZ01111485.1:0-11848 GCA_900303255.1 Lesueurigobius sanzi
AGACATTATAGCAGGGTGAGAGAAGAGCCAGAGCGCTCGCTGCAAGTCAGACCCAGTACATCGGTAAATAAGAGGCAGAGCCCCGGCTTCAGCAGCGCGGAGGAGACACTGTAAAAAAAAAAAGCATGCAAAATTGTACTAAAAACAAAATCCGCGAAACAGCGAGGCCGCGAAAGGTGAACCACGTTATGGCGAGGGACGACTGTATACGTATGGCCGCCATGGTAAGGCAGTGGTTAGCACTCGTGCTTCACAGCTAGAAGGTCCCGGGTTCAATCCCGAGCCAAGACGGGGCCTTTCTGTGTGGCGTTTGCATGTTCTCCCCGTGTCTGCATAATGTGCTCCTGTTTCCCCTACCACTAAAAATATGTACAATAGGATCCCCTCTGGGGCCAGGACTCCCCTGAAAAATCTCAGTGGGACTTTCCTGGTTAAATAAAGGTCAAATAACAAAAATACAAAAACGCATGGTCATTTCTTTATCCCGATGATCAAAACAGCATTACATGGACACTTATAATTAAGGTACGTTCAGACCAAAGGCTTTTTGGCAGCAAAAACACTCACCAGATTTGGACGTTTGTGTATTTTGATGATGACAATTGTCAAAGACGCTCGGGACGCGTGTTGGGAGGGGCTTCTACGTGGTTGCTCCCAGAGCCACAGCGAGACAATATTTCCCTCATCTCAGCCCACAGTGGGCTAAAATGGCCAAATGATTCATGTGAGAGCATAGACAGGATGTAAAACCTGTAAACGTGATGCTATGACGAGGGATGTGTGGCATCAGCTGCTCCTCCATTGTTTTTGTTGTTTTCCTGCTTCTTCCTGGATTCATCCCGGTGCGTGAAATGCATCACTAGAGCGAGCCTCTCTGATCGGTTGTCGCGCCGTGCCTTTCTCTAAAAGTTCAGATTATTGAACTTTTGCATGAAGCGCTGTACGATCTCTTGATGAGCATCTACCATATATTTCGAATGTAAAACCAATGCCTTTGCTGTCCACGCAGCCTTTAGTGTGAACGCTCCTTTAAGATTCATTTGGGGATTTGAATAATTACATAATTGTACAAGGAATTAGAAAACAAAGCGCTGCAGAACTGCAGAAATCAATATGAACATCAACATGTTTTGCCATCAATAAATACAAAATGTCTTAAGTTGTCGATTAAGTAATTGGTAGTTTCAGCCCTACTTACAATATAAGACAATTAAATTACCTTTATTCTTATTTTAAAGTGGCACTTTATGCAACTTTTTAAGCTAAAAAATAAAATCCAGATTTTTGTGCATAATTTGACCTTTTCGTGACCCAGTGGCTGTGTGGGTGCAGCATGGCACCTTTACTCTCCATCACAGCAGCTCCTATGACGCTCCAGGATCAATTGTTTCTGGTATGAAACCATAAAAACAATTCAGTCAAAGTCAAATATGCACAAATATCAGGATTGTATTTTTCACTTAAATAGTTGCATAGTGCCCCTTTAAGTATTTGTTGTAGGCCTAATTCAAATGGGACGGATTGCAAGTTCTCTCATGAAAAAAATGGGTTGTTAGAAAAAATGTTTGAGAACCACTGCTCTGTGTTCTGAATGACCCAAAAATAAGTTGCAATGTAGATTTATCAGGGAAAAAAATAGCATTTTTTCCTCCTCCTCCTTTTTGACAAACCAATCCAAACCAGCAAAAAACGAAACGCGCCGGTGGCTCATAACCAAGTCGCAAACTAAGCATTCCCCTGCGCGCCCCTGCTCACACGTGTGCTCTCCCCGATCAATTTAGCGATCATCGGAGAACATTATCGACTTCCTCCCGGCTCTTCACTGCTGGCTGCTGGTTTCATGTGTCCTACACCAAGTGCTCCTCCAAAACGCCATCCATCTCCATAAGCTGCCTGCGCTACCTCCGCCTTTGATCGCTCTTAATCACACTCTCTGGATGCGCCATAGAAAAGCTGTCTTCTGAAATCAACACGGATCCAAGTGTAATTTTCTCACTCCGGCCCAGCTGTCCGGTGTGAGCCCAGATGTGCGCACAAAGAGGCCTGGAACCGCCGCGCACAGCTGTGGACGGACATGCTTCATCTGTCGACGCCCGGAATGAGCCAAGGCCTGTCTGAAATGTTTGGGGGAGAATGGCTCGTGATGTTTTTACTTTCCTTTTTGTCACATAGCTGTCATCTGCCTATTTAGCAGGTGTTAAGCTGGAGATTTAAGAGAGCGGCACGCACCCAGTGGAGGGTTGGGGGATACGGCCGGTTTGGGAAGCAGAAGCCTTACAACTCGGAGAGGCTCGTGCAAAAACACTACAGGGGGATATTGGGAAAGCATTTCAATTTAGAGATATCGATTTGAAACTTTTAGAGGGGAAATATTGCAAGTTTTCAGTCATTTAAAGTTTTCTTTTCAAAATAAGGCAACGATCAAATATTAATAATGGATTGAGCTAGGTTTAAATGTGTGATTTCATTTTGTTGGCATGCTTTGCAGGATTTGCTCAGAGGGCATTTTTGATATACGGTTTAGGTTTTGGGTAAGCAAGGGGTCACCTTCATTTGGTGCAAAACTCAAATAAATCCAGCTAGTATAGGATCAGATATTGACAAATCTTTCTGAGCAATTATAAGACTGGAATATCTGGAGTCTGTAGGAGCTACTAATGTGGGAATTGTGGGAATATAATTCTATGAACAATAGTTGAATTAAACACCTTAATGTGACGATTAGGCAATTTGCAGGGTCTCCCCTTAACACAGATGATACATTTTTCTCACATTGTGGCTACATCTCCACTTCAGTAGCTCCTACAGACAACAATATATTTCAGGTTTGTTCAGACATATTTTTCAACATTTAATGCCTGATTTATTGAGTTAATCCATCCATCCACCCCACGACGTAACCCCACCTTTGCGCGATGTAACCGGCCTTGATGGTCTCTCATCATAAGGGGCTTCTGAACCGCTCTTGGTCTGACCCGTCACTTAGGTCCTGTCCTGCCATGGGAGACCCTACCATCGGCCTATATGATAAGATAAAACTTTATTGATCTCACAATGGAGAAATTCACTTGACCAGCTCACACAGGATCACACAGGGGGGATGCAAAACAAGTTAAGAAATGTGCCATCAAAGAAGACAAGCCTGTAAAAAAGGTGATAGTAATAATAGTACAACGTAATAAAATAGAAAATAAAGTCTCTCTTAGCGTCTCTCTCTCAATAAACTATATAAACATCTTTATGCATACTATATAAGATAAATGGCTAGGTCGGATTGGACAGCATGTCGAGATTTGTATGATATAATGCTACAGACAACATAGCTCCTAGGATCATCCGGGTACTCAAACCCCTCCACCACAATAAGTTGGCTTCACTCAATTTTCACTAATGACTAGTTTATTAGAAGAACAAAGAAACTAGATCCAAAAACCCGTCTGAACAAATATTTGTAACTAAAACAATGACTACAGGCGCTTCACATGAAGCATCTGACATAACCGAATGATATGGCACTGTCTGTCTCCAAGAACGAACAATTTTTGCAACTGTGAAGTTAAACGAACATCCATCTAGCTTTCTTCTTCTGGTGTCTTGGCATGTGCGCAACTTTTAATCGAGCCATTATAGCGTTTGCTCCATGATTTCACCACATATAAAGTTTATGTTCCTGTACGCCCCTGTGTCCTGTGCACGCTCAGTCCTTGAAAGGCCTCTTGTTGATGTCTTCTGAGGGGAGAGTTGAAGTGAGGCAGCTTTACGGGCCGAGCGTCTGGCCCGCTGCTGACGGCATGTCTAAATCCTGCCTCCCAGGTCCGCGTGTACCCAATACCAGGGGGTCAACTCACTTAGACGGTCTTAGTGAGAATTCTGACACCCAATCTTTCCCCTTTGTGGCTGCCAAACACAAGTGCGGGCCCTAATTAGAGGCTACCAGAAGCCAAATGCTCCGGGATGTTGTATGGAGCCGCAGTGTGTCGGCCCGGGAGTTGAAAGATTCGCGCTTTCCCTCGGTGTGTCCGCGCTTGTGCACACACGCATCCACCGTCATTAACACGGCGCAGCTGCGGTATTCAAAAACCTTATCGCTATTTGTAATCGTTTCTCAGATGACACTTAGGGGGCATTGCATTGTGGGAATGTTTCGTACGGAAGTTAGTTGTTCCAAAGGCCTCGGGGTGCAGGGTGTAATTGTGCGCTGGTTATTTTAAGGCGGGATGTAATGGATGTTAATGCATGTTTTTGTAAGAGTCTCTTTGTTTCTGGTTTTTTGCGGAGCCTGTGATTATCTTAAAATAGAGAAATAAGAAAAGCTAAACAGAGCTCGATCCAGGAAGAGCGGCTGCCAATTTGACAGTCTACATAACATGCTGACTCAAAAAGTGCGCTGCAAATGAAAATGAAAGGTTTTGTACGGCCAAAATATATATAGAATCTGGAGACTTTACAAGCTTGGGGGTCAAACATATTATTAGTTTAAAAAAACAAAAACAAATACAGCACACAGTTTTCTAAGATGTGTGCCTGATGTTGAATTCATGCTATATTTCAATATACTGTATATAGAGAGAGGGTAGTGACTGTGAGTGCTGCTAGGGTTGAAATTTGTCACAAAGTCAGGTGTTCTTCAAGGATCCATGCGAGAAACAAACCTCTTAAAATGCAAAAATGAGAAAGTGTCCGAGGCACTACTGACTTAGAAGTCCTTTATTTTAACATCCCACCAACGCGTTTCAACCTGTCCTTGGTCTTCGTCAGGGCAAACATATTTGAACATGTGTTTGGCATGTCCTACACGTTAAAATAAATGACTCATCCAACTTTTACGTCATGATAATTATTTACGGTATGCATTAGACCAGAGGTGTTCAGTGAAAAGTAAATGTTTGACGATGGCATATTTCACAGATCAGAACTGAAAGGCACAAATGTAATTGTTAAACCTGCAATGTATTATGTTGTTTATTTTGGAAATCTTGGGTGTGTTTTCCAAAAAGCTATTGCTACATGCAGGTACATCATTTCAATTAATTCTGTACAATTTTATGTACACTTAACACACAGCTAAATAGTCAGAGCCATAAAAAAATATTTTGGATATTGCTTCATTGTATTGAGACATAGTCACCAAAATGGTTGGACCAAGTGTCAAAATATGTCCTGTAAGTTCCACTCTTATGCCATATGAGTTTTGAGAGATAAGGCCTTGATGGGTGATAGTGACCAATAGGCATTCTTGTATTGGAATGTGATGTCACGTAATGGGGCGTGGCCAGCAGATTGTGTTGATGTGTATGTGGTTGAGGCGCCATCTTACCGATCCAAACAACAAACTGCTAACTGTAGAACTAAGCGGAAGCTAGACAGACAAATAACTTCAGGATAGTTCTGGTTTGTTGTGTAGTTGACTGCCATGTTAGAACGCACAATCTAATGTTCTAATAAAAAGAGGGAATTATATTGAAAATGGGCTGTGTTTTCATTGTCTCGTGGTCCTGAAAAATGGTGGCAAAATTCCCATAATGCATTGCACTGTGACTTCAGTTCCAAAGCTCTATACAATTTTAAATGTAGTGTATGTTTCATGGATTTCTCCTGGTCCAAATCAAATACAGGCTTTTACTGATAATAATTGTAATGTTGAGTTATTCAGACTTACAAAAAAGACTTTTCAAGATGTAAAAAGTTTTCATCATTGTTTTGTAGGCAAAGATTCTTCAGTCTTCATCTGTAATCTTAGTCCAAAGATCATCATCAGCTTAATAACGACTTGATATCACCTGGATATCCCGCCCTAACTCTCGTGTGAACACACAAATACCGTGAGAATTCAGCAAGGTTGCCCTTAAGTGCAGCTCTTCATTCTGTCCAGAGCATTTTCACGTATACTGTGGTTACAGTAAAGGTAACCTAGCCTGGCAAGCCAACCCACACGCTTTTCCTTTTCTTTGCAAAGACGTGTCCTGCTTGAAAGAAAGCAGGAGTGACTGGCTGTCTGGGCTAAAGGTAACCCAGATTCACTTGAAAAATCGAAATAACTGAGACTATGTGACAAAATGATGGATTCGCTCTTTAACTTGTAAATGAACTGAAAAGGCTCCACGATTGACCCCTGTGGAACTCCTCAACTCGAACCGTTAATATACGGCCCTCTCCCGTCGCTACAACAAAAGATGATCGCTTCCATAAATCTAGACTAAAAATAAGCCGCAGTGTCACCCACAATTCAGCAGCACATTCTTTTCGGTAACCTCAAACGCCATCTGGACCTGCCATATTTCCTGGACTCGTATTTCCATTTTAATCCATACACCGCGATCAATCACCGACAGCGGAGTTTGGTGAGGCAGAGAAAAGCCTCAGTGGAGAAGAAAGATGGATGTATGGTGAACGAAATAGACGGAGGAGTTAAATTGAGCTGTCTACAAGAGGAAGGAAACATTTATATACTTGTGTAATACAATACTACTTGTCAATACATTGTTTATTAAGATGCATTTTGATCCAGACACAAAAATAGAGCTGTCTCAATTGAATGGGTGGCGTGTCACCACAACATTCTTTAGAGCCATAGTTGCTTCTGACACCCACGTTGGTACCATTAAACGACACCAGCATGGCTTTGGATGAAACTGGTATAAAAACTGAACTGGTGTTTTAATTCCTGAGCGAGCAGTATATATACATTTTGTTACACATTGACCATTGGGGAGAACACATTGATATTCCTTATTTTGCCCAGGCCTGTCCTGAGTTGGAACCACACATGAGAATGCCTGGCTCCCCCAGCCTGATCTGTCCAGTGCAGCAGGTGCCAGCAGATGTCTGGGCACACTTGGTCAGTTTGATGGCTTCCAGCTCCAGTGCTCCTCTGATGAAAAGTGTCTGCTCTCCTGAGGACTGTCTCCCCACTGTGGCCCAGGCAGAGGAGGAGCAGGGAGACCGGGGAGCGGAAAATACAGCGTGAAATTATACTGCCACACAGAAAGATTGGAGAAGCTCACACGTTATTTCATCAGCCACTCTTAACTACTCACTTGGGGCGACAGAGGTGCAATTGGTGGAGCGGGTCGTCTTGTAACTGGAGGGTTAGCGGTTTGAATCTGTAGTAGCGCATGGTTAGCCCTTGTGCTTGCAAAAATACAGTATGTACAACAGGCGACGATGACTGATGTCTGTGTGTGAGTGCATGGTGGTGGTCTGAAGGTCCGTTGGCGCCAGATGTAGGCAGCCACACTTCGGTCAGTCTGCCCCAGGGCAGCTGCCAATATGGTGTTTGGAGTGAATGTAACTTGTCCCATGTAAAGCGCTTTGTGATGTCTGCGAAAGGCGCTATATAAATAAAGCTCTTCTTCTAGTGAATTGGTGAGTGGATCCTTGATGCAAAGCTCTTTGAGTGCCTTAAGCAGGTAGTGCTATATAAATGTGATCGTTTACTTGTTGGTCATATCACAAAGTTCAGTTCAAATCACGATCTGACCATCGGCAAATCAGGATTTACATAATGACATCAATCTGGCTCGCTTTGTTTTAAGGCTTTTTTATTCTTTAGTTAGTTTTTGTTGTAGTGGAATACAATTTGTATTGTCCTTCATATTGCAAAAGTAGACAAAAAAGTTAACCTCATTGTTAGTAAACAACGCAGCTCTAAGCACAAACCATGTATTTATTCATTGTTTAGGACAGTGCATGTTAATGAACACACATGAGACACATGAAACACACCACTCCGGATTGTAGCTTTGGGCTTTTTCCATTTGTTTTCCCACACTCGTGCACACAAACACACTCTCAGTCATCTTGGTCTGTTGTACATGTTTTTAGTGGTAGGAGAAACCGAAGCGTCTGGAGGAAACCTACGCAGACACAAGGAGAACATGCAAACTCCACACACAAAGGCCCCGTCCAGGGCCGGGATCGAACCCAGGACCTTCCAGCTGTGAAGCACGAGCGCTAATATTCTAATACTCTCACCTACCACTGACTCCACTGTTCTGTTGACTCAAAGGTGCTTCTGTACGTGCGCATTGGCCTATCTAACATTATCATCATTTAATTATTTCAAATGCATTCATAATTATTGTCACATTTGTTTAGGTTGGAAATGGAGACTTGGCCAACTGACGATCTAAATTATTGGAAAATAACAATCTGAAGTGAGAGCTGTGGGCAGCGTTACCAATAAAACATGGAAGGTGAAAAGCAATTATGATATAACATAAAATTTGTAAAATCCAATAAATAGACAGTCCCATGTATTCCACGTCCAGGACCACATTCTCCAGTCCAGTGTTAAAGGAATAGGCCATTATTTTTCATCCTGAGATATGTTCTTACATGAGCTTAGACGAGTTGATGCGTACCTGTCTGGACTTTGAGCGTGCCCTCTGTCACGTAAGACGCCAAAGATGTTGTCACCATTTAGCCTCCGCTCGCTGTTCCATTAGGGTTCTCAGAGGTTGAAGTTAGAAGCCACCAAGCTCCTCCACGTTTTCCCTATTTAACCTCTTAAGCCCTGTAGCCCCCAAAAATGGTGCTGCTCTTTCAGATACAGCTACTGACCTACGTGTTTTAGGCAGCAAAATATTCCAAAGTTGCAAATTAGTGACAGGTGATGGGGAATTATCCATTTCAGGGAGGAAAAGGGATTTTTGCAGGAAAAAGTTTTTTTTTTTTTTTTGTGTTTTTTTTCCAGGCCAACCCATTCAGGCAAGCTCATTTTATTATCAAACACGTCACTTCCACTATCCCTGAGCTCTACCAAATGTTTGGACACCAAGATTAGCCATGTGGAGATATGCCTCGGGCTTAAGAGGTTAAATACAGTTATGTGAGTAGCTACACGATCCAAGTATAGTTACACAAAATTAAAAGTATCAATTTTCTAAGCAGATAAAAACGGGTACTATATTTCAAGGCGGAATAACACGTATCAACTTGTCTAAGCTCATGCAAGAACATATCTCAGGATGAAAAATAGTGGCCTATTCCTTTAATTTCGTTGACTAAAATATCGTCATAATTTTAGTCACAGTAATATTTTTGCTGACTAAAATTAGACTAAAATTAAATTAAAGTTAGTTCATGAGACTAAAACTATGACTACGTGTGAAGACCAAAGACACGCACATCCAAATCTTAAAAAGTGTGCCGGATCAAAAATAGATCAGATCATTTCACTAAAACTAAAATCTCCAGATATTCCCGTCGACTAAAAAAAAGTGAAAATAAAATGAAAATAAGGAACTAAAATGATCCAAACTTGAGTGACTTCAGTTTGAAAGAGCCTCATATCATTTAAATTCTCTACCAGAGGATCAGCTCTTTGTTTTGTTCATGTGGGAGACACTTCATGAAGCAGAGAATATTATTAAATATGTTTGAAAACAATAATATTAATGTAAAATTCACTCAATCTATTTCAAATTTAGTCGACTAAATTTACATGGAATTTACATGAAATTTTGTTGACTAAAACTAGATTTTTTTTTTACTAAATTTTTCGTCAAAACACTAAAACTAAATTAAAATTTGCTGCCAAAAGTAACAGTGCTCCAGTCCAGCTCCGAAGGGCCTGGGCACAGAACACAGACAAGGATACACAGACCCGAAACAAGGCTAAAATCCAACTGAAGATTTCCTCGGCCAATTGTTTTTGGAAGAACTGTGCTATTATGAATATTTCATATGGAAAAGTCCTCACTGTGATGACTCTGGCAAAACATTCCACTGAACATTTTTTCTAATTAAAACGTAAAAACAGACATATCAGCACAGTGAGATGATATGTGGAATCTGGATGCTCCAAGACCCCCCCTCATGTCCTTATTTATCAGCACTTTCCCCATTGATTTCCCCCTAGCCCGCACCGAAACCTCATATTCACCATGCCGGCAGATTAAAACTGCACCATAATATTCCTACATGGCCTAATAATTTTAATACAAGGCGTTTCCCGTGGCATATTCAGCTCCTTTCTGCTGACTCCGAATGGGTAGGCAATAAATATCCAAAGCCGGCTGTGGATTTACTGCACCTGTGTAACCCGCGCACCAGTGTCTTAATGGGCTGCAGATGTCGGTGCGTTCAAATCGGCCTAAATCACACACGGTTAGGGAGGCCATTGTTCAGGGCAAGGATGGCGTTTATGGCTATTTAAATGGAGGATAATCTATGTGTGATGTTGGCTTCAAGGGATTGTTCAAAGGACTGGCTCGTTTTAGTACTTGCTGTGGTTGTTGTTGTTGTTGTTATTGTTGTTGTTGTTATATATGTATGTATGTATGCTAAGTGTACAGTTGTGCTCAAGGAAACCTATACATTTCTTAGAATATGAAACACAAAAACCTGTATTTCACTCATGGTTAGTGGTTGTGTGAAGCCATTTATTGTCAAAAAAAAAACCTGTTTGTTTACACTTCTCAACTAGAAAGTAGCTAAATGTCCCCGATCCAAAGTTTACATATTGTGCTTTTTGAAACGAACATAGATTTTTTCAGAGAGTCCAATTTTGTCAGAGAGTCCTGTATTTCAGGCAAAGGGAGTTTTTCTTTGCTCCTGAACAGTTTTCCTGGCAGTTGTTGAAGGTCATGTAAACGTTAGATCAGGGACATTTGAGTAGTTTCTGTTTCGTTATGATTTCAAAAGAGTAAACTCAGTTCTTTGACGATAAATGGCTTCGCACAAACCACTAACCACGAGTGCAAAAAAAAAAAAGTGTGTTGTGTTAAAAAGGCATGCTAACTTAAAAGGGTATGTACACTTTTGAGCACAACTGTATGTAGTTGTTTAGCTTTTAGCCATGTTTTGCCATAGTGTGTTTTGTTTTATTTGCACTAGGTTTCATCGATGTGACAATGCAACATTCTTAAAGAGGATATCGTTTTAAATTGAGGTGGGCAAGTAAGAATTATGTGATGGGAACTAAAGGGCCTATCTTACCGGCGGGGGCTTCTCGGAGAGTCAGAAACTTCCTAGAGACTCAGAGACTAAAGGGCCTATCTCACCTCCCATTGAGACTAGATTAAAACCTGGGGTAGATTTGAGTCTGCGAGACCATCAAAATGCAGAATTTTTCAAGTTGGTTTCTGGCTACTGGACGTTTAGACATGAAACCAAAAAAATACCTTGACGTTTAATATCTTCTCTGTACAGCTACAACTGCAACATGTGTATCCAAACTCTATAACAATGATCAGGTTCAACATTTTGTGGATTTGTTTTTATTTTGAGATTTCCTTCAAAAAACATCTCTCTCCCAATCATCAAATTGTAGATCGTGAACACGACCTATTAGCCTGTTCTACGGGTCTATCTCATGCTGTGGTAATTCAGGAAGTGCGCAAAGAGGTCTTAAAATTGGATCTATCATGCATAATTGTAAATCAATTTATCGCATGTATGAAAAAGACACTTGCTGAGTGAGGACTGTTCTTTTAAGTGTGTCATGTTGCTTGGAGCATTCTCCCCTCTAAGCTGCAGGGGAAATAGGTTGTGTCCACTTGATAGAATTTGCTTATGTCATAATCTCAGATGGAGATCAGAGGCCAATAGCTCTATGGGTACAACTGTTTTTTAAATAAATCTGTGCAAAGAAAATTGGCGAAATGTTGTACCTGATCATTACTATCACAAACCTGCCATATTAATCTTCTACAAACCAGCATCACACATGAATTTTCACCAGTTTTGGACTTGGCTTCACAAGAAAACAATTGAACAGTTATATGTGCCGCAGAAGAGATGCTGGGACAGTTCTTCTTGTGTAAAAGCCCAGTAATGATTGAGATTAGCCATAAACCAAGTCAAAAATAGAAGCGATCGCTGTTATTGTTTTCTTCAGCAAGTT
>OMNZ01111493.1:3060-22111 GCA_900303255.1 Lesueurigobius sanzi
GACTGGAAAGTTTGGAGTCTGTAGGTGCTGCTGAAGTGGAGATGTTGTCGCCACAATGTGAGAAAAATGCATTTTGAGAAAAAAGCCATTGAGCTAACAATTTCCCAATAAATCTCTGGAGAATCGTTGAATCAGCGCAATCATTTAACACCTTATATTGGACATTAGGTAAGTTATTTGTTTAAAGGCGAAAGTTTGGAAATGTTAAAAATATCATCTGGCTGCATGGTCTCTGCCTGCAGCACAAACTCTTATAACACATGCAAGACGCAGTATAACCTTGCCAACCTTCACAACCTGTCCTATCATCTATCTGCTACAACATTTCTATCGGGGAATAATCAGTAAGATTTGATCAGCGCAGTATCCATTATGAGCCGCCCTTCCAAAGTGCTGACTCTAAAATGCGCTCTCTAGTCCCTCTTGGGGGACAATAATTAGTAGCAATTATAGGAAGGCTGGTTAGTGAAGCAGCTGTCAGCGGGGTAGGGAGTAGGCGACAGTGCCTCATTTGCATAAGAAAGCATCCATAAGCACACATTGTAAAGTGAGTACTGCAATAATAGGCTGACCAAAAGCCGGTGGAAGAGAGCGAGTGTGAGTAGGTGGGTGCATCAAGGGACACCACAAAGACACAGCCAATAACATCAAATAGTGGTTAGAGGGATGTTAAGGATTCTGTCAGCAGAGAAAAGGCCCTTCTTTGAAGGGGAAATGGTCATAAAAAATAAAACAAATGGAAAAAAAATCTGTATCGATAAGACTGTACAATACCAGGAAAATGGTTTTATTCATTTAAACATAAGCCTTAATCCAGGGCTATTCAAGTATATTTTTACTGGGCCAGATTTTTCTGAGGTCATTGGCCTCTGGGACGGTCTATACCACCACCGAACAAGAATAAATTAAATTGTACCGCTCAAATGGCTCTTAATATAGAAAATTATATTCCAATATTCAAGCCCCTTACGACATAGTAAGGAGCAGCATATCCGGAGTGGTGTGTTTACATGCATGTGTCTCATGTGTGTTCAGCAATATGATGATACTGTCCCAACCAAATAAACAAACAAACTGCAAAGGTAACAAGATTATTTCTCTGTAATGATTATGTTTTTAGCAGGATCAGAGCCTCCTCAGTCAGAGTGTTAGCTGCTATAGTCGTTAGCGGTTCATCGTAAATGGACCAATAATTGTCTTATTGTGGGACATTGCAAGTGGGCCAGACCAGATTGTTTGGGGGGCCGGATCTGAGCCGCAATTCGTTTTTCATCAAATTGTATCACAACAACACATAAAAATATAGTAAATAAGCATAAAAAAGCCAACCTTTAGTACCAAGAGAGGTGGGATTTAAAGGTTAACTCCTCCTACTGGTTTCCTCTTAAGAGACCCACGAGCATGTCAAGTCTACTCATTTGCTGAGGAAGATCTTTGGAAAAAGACCCAAACGTCCTATACTTCAACTATAGAGTACAGATGAAGAATGAAGAATCTTTGCCTACGATGGACAACTGCTGTACGACTGAGAACCTACACAGAAGCATAACAAATTTGGACATTTTAGACTAGAACTTAAATGTATCATATTTTAAGTGACATTTTTGTTTGTATTAGGCTGTGTTGGCAAAAATGTGTAATCTCAGTCTGATGGTAGACCTCAGTCATTTTGCGATGTATTGTGGCTTCCTGTGATATGCAAAAATGTAAAGAGACAACAGTTGGAGCTCCCAATTTTTTTTTATTCCTTCTTACACCACAGAATGTGACGTTTTGGGCCACAAAAGGGCATGTAGCAAGTACAACTCGATGGCAGAGAAACACGTTTTGATGGAAATCTCAACTTGATCATTATTTGGTAATGTTTTCATCTAAAAATCTGCTGTATTATTCTTGTGGCTGTTTTTGAATATTGTCTCCACGTTTGAACACAAATAAATAGAAAAGAAAGTAATGTGACCTCAGTTTATATGTGCTGAAAGAGAAGACAACTTCGTGCTAGTTTTTCTTTCATGTGTAACACCTCTCTAATTACAGAGACTGTAATAATTACCATCAAAGAATTCCCACCACCTCAATTTAAAACTATAGGCTCTGCAAACTGTTGTAATGTCACATGAACGCAACCTACAATGATGATTTGGAGATTTGTGTCACTGTCACATGCTAGATCAATAAAGACATTTATTCAACCTTCAAATGTTAAAATCCTCTGTATAGCACTGAGTATTTCAACGACCACAATTGCCTTTGTCTTGCTCTAGCTTGTCATCATTAAATGGATGTCCTCATATTTATCAAAACCCAGTGGCTGCGGAGAAAGCACAAAGCAGAGAGTTGAGTGACAGTAAATGCAGCAGCACCTCAGAGCGTGTGATGGGCGCAGAGCTGATGCCAGTGTTGACAGCGGTCCAGGAGCGCGCTGTGATGACACAGGCGAACAGCGGGTACAGATCTCCTGCGCCCAGTCTGCGGCTCGACTGCTCCATCTCCTTCATGTCTCCGTTTATCAGAGCCTGCCACAGCCGGCAGTACTCCAGCCGGAAGTCCGCCTGCAGGACCTGCAACACAAGGGCCGGGGTCAAAATGCAAAGCAGCACTCCATGGAATCTGGCTTTTTCCGGGTTTGTAAAGGGAAGGCACTTCTGAGGACTGGTCTATGCAGTAATGATGACTTGTGGTTATGGTGCGGTCCAGAAGTGTGTTCTTTGGTGTGACATCAAAATCAAAGCGAGATAGAAGTGTGTATGCAGGGAAGATTGACTGAGCTTTTGATAACACCATGCTCACAGTGTGAAACCACAACATGGCTGCGGCAAATACTACAATGTATGTTGTGAACAGGGATGTCAAGTTCTAAGATTACCACATTGGTAAAAGCTCACAGTAGAATCGTAAGAAATGTAGGACGAATGGTAAACCACCATCACGTTAAGAAAGGTACTTGGTTGTTTCAGGTCAAATAAATGATACAAAATGAAAATTATTGTTCTATTTTATGGTTCTAAATGAGCAATGATTTAGTATAGGTATCGAAAAATATATCGTTCAGGTACCTGTATCGTCAAGTATCGCTAAAGGTGCACTATGCAACCTTTCATGTGGATAAAAAGCAAACGTAATATTAGTGAGTATTTTGACCTGTTAGTGACCCAGTGGCTGTTTGGGTGCTGCATGACACCTTACTTTTCATCACAGTGTCCTTTATGCTCCAGGATCCATTGTTTTTAGGATTACGTACCAGAAATTTAGCAGAAAGCCTAAAACAATTGATCCTGGAGCTTCATAAAGGCCACTGTGATGAAAAGTAAAGGGGCAGGTTGCATCCATACAGCCACTGGGTCACTAACAGGTCAAAATGCTCACTAATATCAAGATTTTTACACACAAAAGGTTACAAGGGTTGCTCCTTTAAAGCACTGGTTTTGAAATATAAATGTACGATACGCAGCCCTACATGAGCTGCAGCGTGTACAGTATGTGTCCAAGCGGAGCGCACTCACCGGTAAATACTGGAGACACAGCGTCCAATGTTAAATCCACCTCAAAACACTAGCGGTCAGCGACATGTTAAATAATCCAATGTACAGAGCATAACTCTATACATCATCATGTCCAAGTCGAGGTGAAAGCTTCATTTCTAGGATAATTCCAAAACGTCAAAGGAAGAGCCCCAAAAGAACCCTGTGCAGAGCTGCCTTTGTTAGATCAATAGGTTAATTTAAGAGTAAAAGCATAACGATAAAAGATGACTCTGACTGAATGTTCAATAGGTTTAAAATTAAATCAACCATTGAATAAATATAAAAATGTTTCCATTTGGTGAACATAGCCCTTTTCCACTGCTGTATTTCGTGCGACACGGTGCCCATCTACCCGCTTAGTCTTTCGTTTCCACATGCCAGACCTGGATCAAACCGGATGAGCCAGGCACATGTTTTGGGAGTGTCCTCAGCCTTGGGTGAAAGCTGAACTCATATTAGCACAGACTCGTGAACAGCATAACATTAGCTGCTGTTAGCATAACATTAGCACATAGCTTACCTTCATGGGTCATTTTTTAGCAGCTTCGTTCCTCTAGTTTTTGTCTCGGCGCTTTACAATAATTAAATAAAGTCCATCAAAAGGCAGTATTTATCCCCAGTGTTCTCATCGTGTTCCAGACGGTTGCTTTCATTGTTACTGGTGTTTTTGCTCTTCGCCTGAGAGGAGCCAGGACCAGTGAACCCCGCCCCCTAAAGAGTAGCCCACGGGTCATGTGGAAAAGCAAGACCCGGGGTAGGATAGATACGGGTGTAGCCGAGGATTGCGCCCTGGGCTGGGCAAAAGCACGCTATGTGGAAAGACAGCATTAGACTACTGTAAAGGTTTTGAGAAATTCTTTGTTCTTCTTTAATTGTGTTAACCGGGAATAACTGTAAAATCTCTGTTTTTTATCACAATTATGACTCAAAAATGTAGAAATGTAAAATGTGACACCCCTAGTTGTGAATACTGTACATTTACTGTGAGCCAAGAAGGGTTGTCTGCTTCCTTACTAGACTCCTAATCCGGTCCGTTTAAAAGAGTAATGCAATCAATGCTCCAAATGCTATACTTCGCAACAGCCTGAATAATTCGCCGTTGCTGTGGATTGCTGATCATTCCTCGGATTACTTCTCCGCCCGTGTTTGCCGTACCTGCCGAGCGCTGTGGAGCATGTGTACAAAGTGGTGGAGCGATTAAGGCCGAGGCGCCAATCAAACCGCCGCACTCTCCGCAGAACCTCGTCAAATGAGTTGTTTATCAGAAAGCTTTTAGTGGCAATAAAGCGAGTCTGTAGCCGCGCGTTATTTCTGCACTCTCTTGCCGTTCGCTGGGGCAGACCAAGGCCTCGCAGCATGACAAATGGACTGCATTATTACGAAGAAAAAGAAATCATCTTTGCTGCTGCTGCCTGCGGAGATTTCCCACCTGATACAGGCCGTGGTCCAGGAGGATGACATCAGTCTTGCCGCCGCCGGGACACTTTTGCACCAGCACGTTCCCGGGGTGGGGGTCGCAGTGCACAAAGCCGTGGAGGAAGATCATTTCACTGTAGATCTTGCCCAAGTTCTCCGAAAGCTGAACACAAACGTTTTAAGTGCATATGACACATTAGATAACATTTTCACTTAAGATTTTGCTAATGTATACCTAGTTTTACGTTTAGTTTTATGTTTCACTTCCTTATAGGTTGCGTTCAAGTGGCGTAACTATATTCTTAAGAGCCCATAGTTTAAAATAGAGGTGGAGGGCAGCTGAAAAACTATGGTAACTGTAAAAATGCAGATTTCTAGTCTTGCTAATTCCTTTGTAATTCCTGGGCCAATCCACATGAAACAAAAACTGTCACAAACTTCAAAGTCTTCTCTGCCAGAACATCAATCAATCAATAATTGCTCATAAAGCGCTTTTCCTACAAGAATGCAACACAAAGCGCCTTACAACTTAGAACCAGTCCCTCCTCCATTCAACCTGGCCCATGAATATTCACCTATATACACACAGAGGCATACCCCTACCCCAACCACCCGACTCACGCAAGTATAAGACTCATTCCCCTTCGCCCGCCCACTCAGGCACGCTCTCGGGTAATCAATGACCCATTAGAACTGGAGACAAACAGGAACAACATGCAGATTCCTTGGTCCTTATGTCCAACTGGCAACTAGCTTGACGTGTAATATACAGCTTCTCAGCGGAACTAGGCCGACCTAGTAGTAGTTTATAGTTTATTTCATATACCTTTAGACAGCAAGAATCCCAATAATAATATTAGCAAGAGGGGAAAAAAGGTAATCCATTACATAACGAACATTAGAATGACATAATATGAGCATTTATTGCAAAACATCAACATGCTCGACAAGGAGTGGGATGAAGTGTAACCTTATTAATTCCCACCCATTTCACTAGCTAATATTTTTCCAACAAATAGTTCCTGTATAGTTTAATATTACAGTATAAACAACTTTTTTGAATCAAATAAATGATTCTGTCCTAGGCCCGTTGATGCAGGCCTGAATATGAACTAAATAAAGATGTGACAATATTAGGTTATATAGGTTTTTTCTCGCAAAGGTGTCTATCACTTGCAGTGAAGTAAACAACCTCAACTTCTCACTTTAATCAAAAACAGTATAGATTTGAGAAAAGAGGTCAAACAACAAAATAAACCATGTGTTTTTGATTGAAATTGTCTATACTCGCTTTTTACAGTGGAGGTCCCGGACTGTTGGTGTGGACGTTTTGCTTTAGACCTCTACAAAAATGCATGTCGTCGTTGTATTAGTTTAGCAGTTCGTATGTCAGTCTTTTCTAAATCATTTGTTCTCCAGGATTTACTAAAGTGTGCAAAAAGAAATCCATATAGTGGTCAGAAAAATTGCGCTTCTTTCCAAAATTGGCCAGAACCGGTCATGGCTTTCAGTCGCTCTGCTCCCCAACTCCCCGACCTCCCCGACCTCGACTCTCACTTTGCAAATCCAGAACACTGTACACCATTCACTCGTGCACTTTAAAATAGAACACTGCAAACTATTGGTGGAGCAAAACAAGAAAATGGTTTTGTACGCGGAAAAAGGTCACAAGCGTGAGTCACACTGCGGCACAATAGAGGTTTTGAAATAAGACTGTTGTTGATGTTTTTCTCTGTGAAAAACTTGCCCCGCTGACAGATTTCTTGAGACTAGTTACTAAAATCAAGAGCAAATAGACATATTTCAAGAAACTACGACTTATTTTGCAGAGTACATTTCGCGGTGTGGCCTGGATGGCTTCCCGGCTGCATGCGAAGAATAGCGAGAGGCTAGATATATGCGACTCATCAATCATCCAAACACAGCGCCGATTGGAAGCAGATTCTAATACATTTGTTCATATGAGAAAGAATAAGAAAAAGTGACCTGGGGATGCGGCGAGAACAGAAGAAGATGTGCAGGAGGGAACAGAATAGAAACAAATAATAATGAGGCGGCTAAAGAGCAGTGACTACACTTAAATGTGTATTGATCGTGGGCTGTAACCGCTGGCCGCTGTAATCAGGGGAGTGAGACACAGACGCAGGGTTTTCCCACAGATACACCTCCATCAGCCGCTTCCAAAGACGAAGGACAGATCTGACGAGAGCTGCCTTACTTTCAATAATTATTAGGGCTGATAGTATATCGTTTTGCAATATATTGTAAGAAGCTTATCCAAGAAGAAGTATCCATGCTTTCAGTATTTTCTAGGTCCTTTTGTAATTATGACATGATTTAATATATAATAACTGCGGAAATCATAGACCCTGTCGCTAATTACATCATCAGTGACATCAGCAGGAGGCAGGAAGTGAGCAAAAGAAATAGGATTAAACTAAAACTAGCGATTATCATTGTAAAACTACAGCTAAAAACTGTCGCCCTGTTGTGGCTTATGGAGCAAGAACAAGAGGAATGACATTTGAGACAATAAAATAAGGTTTTACCTGATATTTCCAATAACAGTTAGACATTAGCTACAATGGAAATAGATAGGGATCTAGCTTCCTGCCTCCAGCTAAGCACCAAATGTTTACAGTCAATGAAAGGGTCTATTCATCTTAGCTTCATGAGAAGTGGGAATTTAATGAAGAGAAGTTTGAGTAAAGTATTATTATTTCTTTTAAGTTTGTGACATACTGTATATAGAGGTAAAGTTCCATAGGATCACTCATTTCTCATTGGTATAATACTATAAGAACAAATTTTGTGAATGCCAAAAATGTTCTTAAGTCGGCCTTAAGAACAAATTTGTGCATAAGTTTGTTTCGTGAATAAGGCCTTTTGTTTTTTGGCCAGGCAGTGTACTATGAAAAAAATGGAAACCTAAAGGTTTTCTGTTTTAGGCATGGCCTAATATAATTCTAATTTTGCCTTGTGTTGGTCACGAAAAAATTCAAAGTGCTGCTCAGCACTGACAAAGAAAATTGGGCTGCAAGATGAATCGATATCGAATCGACATCGCAATTTTAAATACTGCAATTATCTAACCCCAAAGGCTGAGGGTGTTTCTACCTTGCATCTCCAGCGTTTCATGAAGCTGAAATATAATAAATTAGTACTACTGCACTGTATTAAAGCAGTTTTAGAAGTATATTTTGCTGACAATACTAGGGCTGTGACAATAAACAATAATATTGGTAACTGCTATGAAAAGAAGGCACGATTAGTTTTCCATAATTGGCATCATCGCTTAAGTAGACAGTTCAACAGGAAGTCAGTTCAACTACGGAAGATAATTACTGTGATAATATTGTGAATCGCAAACATTTTGTCCAAGGAAATTCTGAAATTCCGAAAAATCTCAATTAGGTTTGTTGTCAAAACCGTGCAGCCCTAAAAGAAAAGGTTTCAGAACCAACTGAATAACAGAGTAAACAGCCGCAGTACCTCGTTCACATTAATGCCGTGCTTCTGGATGTACTCCTTGTCATTGACCTGACCCCCTTCAGCAAACTCCATGGTCAAAATCCTCTTCGTCGACAAATCCCAGAAGATTTTAGGCACCTGTGTTGTTTTGGGAGAGTATTATTTCAATTAAAAGTAAAAAGGTTACAAATAAACACAACAGTATCACGTGTGGGCGAACTACCTTTAGGAAGGGGAAGTGTGACAGCATTTTGGCAACTTTCTCCGCATTCTTTCCCTCGTTTAAAAAGTCCAGCTCCAAAGGCATGTTCTTCTTGGCTTCTTCCAGCAGCCACATGAAGGCGAAGTCTGGGAAGAGCCAATGGACGGCTTTGACCAACACCTTTGAACACAATCACGATGGTTAATCCTACATCTCAATCTAAAATGCTTAATTGAGGACTGCAAATTACAGAGTACATTTGAACTGATTTGAGGTAGGTACCAATACAACTCTATGGGAGAGAAACAGTTTCCAAAATGAAAATTGACAAATGCTTTTCTTGATCATTATTTGATAGTGATTGGATTCACAAACCTGCCATATTATTCTTATGGCTGAAAGTCCTGTCTACTGGCCAACATCACACATACGTTTTTGAATATTGTCACCACTTTTGAACATTTTTATGAGAAAATAATTAGACAATAGTTCATATGTGCTGACAGAGAAGACACTGAACTCTGTGACAGTTTTAGTTTCATGTGGATAGGCCCAGCAATTACAGAGAAATTAGCAACACACTACGACTAGACAACTGCATTCTGACAGATGCCATAGTTGTCATAGAATTTCCAGCTGCCGTGCACCTCAATTTTAAACTATAGGCTTTTTAGAAAGTTGTGATGTCACGCGAACACGACCTATTGCAGCACTATAAAACACAGTGACTCACCTCCATTACCAGGATATCCTTGGAGCTCTGCTTTTGCACTTTGGGGTGTTGCACTTTGACGGCCACGGTCCTCCCGTCGTGCAGCACTGCCTTGTGGACCTGGGCCAGTGACGCAGCTCCCTGAGGGCACTCCTCAAAAGAGACAAAGATCTCCGACAACTGCAGAGACAGAGGGCAGAGAGGGCTGTCAGCGTTCAGATCTGCTCCCAGATAAAGCCTGCGCTCTGCCAGGGAGGGAGCGCACGGTGCTGCATGACATGGCGACAGAGTTAGGGCCGACAGAGCAGTACCGCACAGAACCTCCTCTCCTCAGCTGTCTCCCTCATACCATTGTGAGTGCATTTCTACCTGCCAAGTGCCCGCAAACTCTGAACAAGCCATTACTAGGAAGTGTATCAGCATTTAATAGTCCCTATATACACTGCTGCCCGGCCAAAGAAAAAGTCACCACAAAAACAAATGTCACACGCGTTGGAGCACCTTTAGCTTAGATTACAGCACCATTCGCTGTGGCATTGTTTCAAAGATTTATTTCCATCCAGTGTGGCATCAATTATTCACATAGATATTGTATTGATGGTGGAGAGTGTGACCACTCCACAAAGCCATCTCCAACACATCCCAACGATTCTCAGGGGAGGTAAGATTTGGACTCTGTGGTGGACAAACTATCTCACGCTCCTGAACAACTCTTTCACACTATGAGCCCAATGAATCATGGCACTGTTATCTTGGAATATGGCCGTGCCATCAGGGAAGAAGAAATCCATTGATGGTATAACCTGGTCCTTCAGGATGTTCACATAATAACAGTCTCCTCCTTTGGGCTGTGTGTAGTGTTGCTGAATCGAAAACTGACCACTGTAGTAACAGATCTATTTGCTTAGTTAAATCCAGGTGACTTTTATTGGCCAGGCAGTGTAGAAAGACAAGGTAGTTACATTAGTGAGAGGCTTTCAGATAAATTCAGATGATTAATTAATAATCAGATAGTAAGGTCGGATGAATCATATGATGAATCGGAAGATGGTTCATAAGATTGGAACATGGATCGATAAAACTGCCTGAATAGAAAAGCTGTAAAACTACAGTTGTGTCTTGTTCTGAACATATGGCATGTTTAAAGCCAGTACTCTGCAGTGCTTCATGTAGAAATCATATAGAAAGTCCATTACAATGTGTTGCTAATTGCCGTAAATGAAAATAAATCTCATAAAGGGTCATAATGTGTACAAATGGACTGGTCCAGTCTTTGTGTCCATGTGGTGAAGTTCATAAACATGGTAATATATGCTGATGGCAGTGCTCCTTGGGGACACTGCCCTCCTGTGATAAGTTCAAATGAGTTATGGTAAACACAACGGCCCCGGGGCCCATGGTGGGGGGCCAAGCGCTTCCCTGTCATTGTGGCAGTGTGGGGCCAGGAGGCTGGACACCATCCCTAACCCCATCTGTAAGAAGAGGAGAAATTAATTGACTATTTCATTTTTTTCATTCAAGAAAGGCCCTTGGTGCTGTTATTGTAACATTCACAATACTGTGTCAATAATTTCTGAGGACCAGAAAGAGAAATGTGTTTACAGTGTGCTCCAAAGGCTGCCCTCTGGCATGTACGACTGAATACTGAAGTCACACGAGGCTTTTGTCATGAGCGTTTCTGAAGGTACTTGTATACTGTATATATCGTATATGCCATTCTTCTTTCATTAAGTTTAGTTCTGTACAATATGTAGCAGTCTGACTCCTCCATGGAGAGCCTCAGTTCAACCCAAAACATGTTGAGCAGGCTAATATACATTTAGAGATGGGACAAATGTTCCTACTGGGGGCTAATATAAAACAAGCATCAGTTGGCGCACCTCTTTGCCCAGGTCCTCCCTGATGACCTGCTGGATCTCTTGCAGACTGCTCTGTGGCGCGCGGCTGTGCAGCACCTTGAGTGTGGAGGTGTACTCCGGGGGGAGGAGGTAGTCCAGAGCTCCCAGGTGCTGCCCCACTTTAATGAAGGTCCCACGGTTGGCACAGCACAGGTCCCGCAGACGCTCCGCTGACCTCTGATGTACCTGGAACAAAGTCCCATTCAGGTTAGACGGGAAACAAAATCTGAACACAGATGGGTATGAATGCAAAGTTTTGGACCTCTTACTATCATAATAATATAGGACACTTACTGTATGTATGGTCTATAAAACAATGTGTTTCTTTGTTCAAAGATTAATATTATTATAGAAAAGTACTGAAGACTGTGATCAATGTGTCCCTGGTGCATACTTTGAGAGATGGGTATTAGACTAAGTCCCAATGGGAAAAGTGCCAGGATCAAGTAAAGGGCCTACTCTTCACAATAAGCATTGGTCATTTCAAAAGTCTCTCGCCTGTGTTACACAGACTGATCTTTACATCTATAGGATTTAAAAGCTAAGGGTAATTATTGTATTAATAACTTGATACATTTTCAATTAACTACAAAAAGTATGTCAATTCATCCATCTAACTTACTTACTGTAATGTTGTAGTATGATATTCTGAGAGCCAAAAACAGAATTGGGCATAAAAAGCATAAAAACACAACTTGCCTAAAGTCTTTTGTCTTTTAAAATATAATCACCAGACAAAGTTAAATGTTCTTGGCACACTCTATAAAGGACTAAATAAAGTAAGTGATAGTGTAATCGATTGGAAGGAGGAGAGAGAGCGGGTCTGCGGCCTGTGAACCAGCTGCTTACGGAGCGCCCCTCTCCTGGGACCACTGCAAATAAATAGGCGTGAAATTAGCTCCCCTTAACCTTGTCCCCCCCCCCAAAAAAACCACATCCATCCAAACACAGGCCCGGCTCCCATGGGGGGGTTTGACATGAGGGCTGTCAGACCAATCAGAGCAGAGCATTCACAGGAACAAGCCACGAGAGAGCCGTGTGTGAGCGGCTATAGCCCCCGGACGTACTCAGACTCTCATCACACAGAGCCTTTACATTTCTGTCAGGAGATTTGTCAGCGCCGGCCGGTAATGTAATACACAACAGTGCGGGGAAAGAAAGAGGCCCGGGTAGAAAATGGTGTACGTGTGCTTGAAGGAAGTGTTTGTAGTCTTTTTCCCAACAGATATCAGAATTGGAGACACATCTATATCGGTTATGATCCATAAAAATGTACTGGATCAGGTGTACATTCAGAATACTGCACTGGTTAATAAGGAGACAGGCCAATCCATGTAGTCAAACTAGAACAACCGATATACAACCGAGACAATCAGAGGGATATTGGTTATTGGCCAAAAGTTTGCCGATTATGCCTCGCTTGGAAGCTTCAGTTGTCCCCCAAAATGTGTAGAGTCCATATTTTTTAGTGCACTTGATTGGTATTATCAATGAGATATGGTAATACTATTGACAGACAAAACTGACAAAAAAGCCTAAATACAAGCATTAGCAACTAAATTCAAAGCTAAAGACCTGGCTGGTTATTCAGCTACATGAAGCATAAACAACGAACTGAATAGGTGTCTGGTATGTTAACGCAAGATATTAATGAATGTAGTCGCACTCGAGTATACAGGGAAGCAACGAAAGGTTAACGCCCCCTTTTGAGGTAAACCAGAGGCCTTTGGGATGAATGGGGAAACATCGACTGAGATGTTCACATTTAAGTCTGAAAAAGAATATTTTTATGCGTTTTATATATTTAATTTGTCTATAAAAGAGAAGCAAATCAAGAGAATTTTTGCTGCAGAAGATTCACAGAGAGGACAGTTAATGTTTTAAAGTGGTTAAAGTTAGCATGTTCGGACTTAAATATGAACGGTTTAGCTATTCATAGTGACTTAATTTGTAAAAATCCAAGGTTATAGTTGGCTTGTCTATATAACAGAGTTATTTTGCAGATTCTTAAGTTTCAATAATATTGCTTCGTTTTTGACCTATGAAGAGTTCATATTGAAGTCTGAACATGCTAACTTCCTGCTAACTTTAGCCCACTCTAAAACATTAACTGTCCTCTCAGTGAATCTTCTACAGCAACAAATCTCTTGATTTGCTGCTCTTTTATATTAGACAAATATGTAAAATGCATAAAATGTAAAATCTTTTTCACACGTAAATATGAAGTCGATGTTTCCCCATTCATCTCAATGAACGCAGCCTCTGGTTTCTCCCCTAAAAGTCGCAGGACCAGCAAAACTATGAGAAAAAATTTTAAAAGGTGCAACTTATAGTCCAGAAAATACGGTACAACAAATTTAATCAGTAATCATATCGGCCTATACGGCTATCGGCCTTTGGCATGGTTGAGCTTCCTTTAGCTCGCACGGTGAGAAAAGCCACGCCCCTCCTGTCCTATGTATACACCGCCTATGGTCCTAACACACCAATTGAGAAGGATTTACTCAGATTACTCTCCAGTTTCCATTATCATATCTCGCAACCTTTGAATCCAAACCACAAAAATCCCAGTCGACATCAACTAATGCTTGAGCAGTTTAATATCGTGATGCCAACACTGTGCAGCATTTCCTGCCATACTCCACACTCTTTATTATTACTATACCGCATGCCTCTCATCTCCAGCGGGCCCGGAGCACTGCAGGTGTAGCCGAGCGGAGTGAAAGAGTAAATGCGCCGTGGGTCTTGTGCCTAATCACGAGCTGTGTGTGGCTGTGTGCAATCAGCCTGCCTTGTCCTGAGGAGGCAGCTCGCAGCGGAAGACGACGCCACTGCAAGGATGACGATCTCCGCTCTCAAAAGCCGGCGCATTAGCATAGACACAGCTGCTCTAAACACCAGGTCCAGCTATATCACCGCCTTATTGATGCGCGTGTATGGAGAAATCAAACCCCCGATAATGATATGGAAGAGATTTGGATGGTTGTTTCGTCTCTTGTAGTGTTACAGTAAGTATCAAAGCAGGGGGAAAAAACATTCAACTTTACTACACTACACTACACTACACTCCAGGACTATTAGGGAATTACTCAATGTACTAACAGTCGACTCCTTATAGCTACTACAGCGAGCAGAACGCACAAGGCATGGGTGAATTTCTCCATTGTGAGATCAATAAAGTATTATCTTGTCTTTAAGGTAAGGTATGCTTTATTAATCCCTGTAGGGAAATTCATTCTCTGCATTTGACCCATCCCCGATGCCGCTGGGGCAATCAGTCAGGAGCAGTGGGCAGCTGTGTGCATGGTGCCCGGGCACCCATCTCCAGATGTGGAGCCAGACTAATGGTCAGAATCACCTGGCAGGAGGATCTAACCTAACGTGCATGGTTTGGGTTGGAAACCCATCCAGGTAAGGGGAGAACATGCAAACTCCACACAGAAACCCGGGACCTTCTTATTGTGAGGCAAGAGCGCTATCCATTGAGCCATCTAAAATTCACCAGATTGTACTAAATTACATCTGTGTATTCTAAATTTCCTGGGGGAGGACCCCCAATATATTTGCACCTTACTATTTCTGAACTCCTGGCTATGGCCCTGGTGGCACAGGCTTGTAGTACAAGTGTATTATTATTATTATTTATTAGGCTACAGTCCTGTAGGGCTTTGACCAATTTTAAAATGCACAATGTGCTGAATTATTACAGCGCTAAAAAGTCAAAATTATTTTCCTGTTTACAATATGCAGCCCGCAAGCCGCCATTGTAGGTGAATTTCGGCCCAGTAGAAAGGACTTTAGCCATAAGAATAATATAGCAGATGTGTGAATCCAATCACTATCAAATAATGATCAACAAAAACACTGTTTCTCTCCCAAAGAGTTGTATTGGCTGATGGGTGTCTGAATGCTGATGTGTGTAACAATTGTGTATTGAATGCACTTGTAAATATATGTGGAGGGTGGGAGTTGGGTGTGTAAATTGAGGTTTCTGTTTTTAATGTGTTTTTAATCTGTAAAGCACTTTGACTTGCATTTTTGTATGAAAAGCGCTTGATAAATAAACTTTGATTGATTGATTGATCTATATCTAAGGAGCCTTTATGGACTTATTGGACTGCAGTAGACACAATAGCCTGTAGCGCCTCAGCCATAGCGACCGGTTGAACATCTCAGTGGCATGTGCTCCCTGTAGGTCTATAGTTGGCCAATACACATGGTTCGTACAGATTTCCACTGTGATGTGTTCCATGACTCCTCCATGACCCATAGCCAAATTTCTATGACCCCAAATTGCACCAATTATTATCTCAGTTCAGTATGCCCCATTAGCATGACAGAGGGACGGTTTCGGTGTAAGGATGTTATTGTAAATAGGTGCTAAATTAAACCTTCCGGTTCATGGATGGATTCTCTTCTTTAACATATG
Source organism: Lesueurigobius sanzi (assembly GCA_900303255.1). Lineage (NCBI taxonomy): Eukaryota > Metazoa > Chordata > Actinopteri > Gobiiformes > Gobiidae > Lesueurigobius > Lesueurigobius sanzi. Next base: position 18,713 of record OMNZ01111493.1, read on the forward strand.
GCTTCTTAAACTCCGCTCAAACCATCCATTTTCTTTAGCTAAAATCTTAACTTCACTGTCACCAATCAAAGCCACCAATCACTCACATGAGTGATTGGTGGCTTTAAGGTGGAGATGCAGAGCCGAGGTTAACTCCTCCAACTGGTTCTTTATAAAAGACCCACGAGCGTGTCACTTCTGCTCAGTGCTGACGAAGTTCTTTGGATGAAGAACGAAATGTTCTACACTTCAACTACAGAGTACAGATGAAGACTGAAGAATCTTTGCCTACGATAGACAGCTCCTGTACGACTGAGAACTTGCACAGACATTTCAATTAAACTACAATAATGCAGCACTATGGTCTGAAACCCATCAATATGAGTTCATTGTCCGTCTCTCTCTCACACACATAATACATTAATACAATGTCTATATTCTTCCAGGTTCAGGCAGGTATTGAAAAGATATACAATGGACTTGTAACCCGAGCTGATAATGAGAAGATATAATAAAAGCACAGGAGTGCGCACGGGCTGAGCATAAGGATTCAATAAGACATCGGTTTTTGGGTCAAGGAATGTACCTTTTTATATGAAGTCCTGGAAAGGGCGGCTTGCCAAAGCATACAGTAAAAGTTGTGATTTAAATAGTAATAGATAATCGTAAAGGCTGCATATATTTTGGTAATGATGTTCTGAGCAAATAACAACATGTCACTGTGCTCACAGAGAGGAGGCTAAACTTTGGCCTGATATCGTTTTCAAGTCAAATTCTAAACTCGTAGAAAATTGCGGCACTCCCCAATGTCGAAATACGTCTTGCTCTTTGCCATCAATATATAGTTTAATAACACAGCATATTTTGGACCAATTCATTCATATTGTATTAGTTTTGTTTAGATGGAATTTAAATACAATATATCAATTATGCCAGGAACCTCCAACCAGTAGCTCGCCAGCCCTCTCCAAGTAGCTCGACTAAGGCTTTCTAAATTTCTACATAACTTTAGATGTACATTTTTGTTCTGAACAAAACATCTCCAAACTTTAAAGGCGAACACAGTAAAGTATAAAGCGACAGCCACTCTCATTTTCAGGGATGGTCCGATATGAAAATATTCTGCCGATATCGATATCCCATATTTGCCGATATTAACATCAACATTTAAAATCAATAGACCCTCTCACGTGGAGTAAAGATCCTAAATTCATCAATGGAAAAAAGATAATGTAATATGACTGTGGCTGGTTACAGCGGTTCACTCAGATTTCTTTAGAGACTATGATGGCTATTAAAACCCTGCTTCCTCTTGGGGACAGATTTTGTGAATTTGTGTTTGGAGATTCTTTATTTATAGAATTGTAACTCATTTCAACACATTTGAATAACCTGTTGCCCCAGTCAGATCAGTTGCCTGTCTGCGCTGTAGACAAACGGCAGTTAACTGGGAAAAAAATATCGGCAGGGGATTTTCCATATCGGACCGATACGATATTTGAAAAATATGCAAATATCTGCCAATATATATATCTGCGGCACCATCCCTACTCATGTTCTTTTATTGTGTTGAATTATAATCCTGACGGTCCGATAGACCTAATTGCATGGTTTCTTTGAATCATAAGTAGCTCACTGGCGTTTTTGTTATGAAAAAGTAGCTCAAGGGGTAAAAAAGGTTGGCGACCCCTGAATTACGGCAACAAGATTTGTATAGTGTCTCAAGCTATTTTACCACATCGGATGTGTTCAGGGTATTGTAGATTTATCTCATGTGTTTGTTTTATTACACTTACTGTGTTTTTGCTACATAGGTGTTACCAAAAGCGCACATGACAAAATGCGTTCACATGTTCCACTAAATAAAGGACTCTTACATTTCACAGTGCCTTGGATCTCCTCTTTTCTGTTTCCAATTCTAATCCTATTGGCCCTTGTTTGCGAATTGTTGCCATGTCATGTGAACACAGCAGATATCATAACTAGACATTTGATATTTGCACGATCATGATATTGTTCCCAGCCTCTAATCCCAGAGATGTGTACAAACAGCAGGTGCCGGTCCACTCCAGGAGGCAGCTGCGGTAATTGATTTTCACCAGGACGGCGCGGCTAAATGCCCAGGATTAGTGGACTATGAACAAGAGCTATTTATTATTGGTGTGCTCATGATTAGCTCATTACTCTGCTCACTGAGGCTCGTCCACCGCTGTCGCACGGGGCGCGACTTATGTGCAAATGTAGTTTTGTTTACAGAGCCGAAGCCCCGCACTCGATATATGATGGGTTCATGTTTTATCATTTGATCGTGAACATTTCGGATGGAGCGCTGGGGGCAGTACAACTAGGGGAGTGGCATGTCTTTTTGCAAGAAACCGAAAAATTCAGAACATTCAGGTTTTAGCATATTATTTCAACGCCTTAAAGGGGTTGTACCTATTTGTGTGTACTCGTAGTAGAGAGGAATCGATTTTGTCCCCTCGAAATGTATCGTGTTTGCAGAGAAGGTGTGGCAGTGGGACCCACCATCACCCTACGATCACAACGACCCAAAATAAAATGATTTATTACACGCTGGGTCAGCACGATATTGAAAAAACTTACGGGCATGCAATATCGCGATAACGATTTTATTGCGACACTTAGATAAACCGCTGTGCTCAATTCAGACACATGCAATATCTTTTTCAGCAAATTGTGTCAAAAGAAGACTCCAAAAACACTAAATCAGAACCAAACCAAGGCCAAAAAATGTTGTTAGAAATTCGAGCGCAACTAAATTGATTTCAAATTAACAAAACCACTGAAAACGGGAAAAATTGGGTACAGGGCCTTACAAAATCTTTATCGAATTCAACTGACCTGTCCTTGTGTGACGGGATACTTGTACCAATTATAAAAGCTATTGTGAGAAAACCATTTCACCACAGTTCATTGGTGCTGTAGTGAAGACATTGGACATCAGCAATTTGAGATATAAGCCATGATAATTAACAACCACAACATCTGCTTCTGACAGCTAAAATGCTAATCCTACCACAGACGATAAAATAATCTATCATTTGGATGGTCACGGTTAAAAGCAACATCTTGAAACCCGTGACTATGATGTCCAGGAGCAGCGTATTGGAGTATTGGAGGTAGGGCAATATGCACAAAAGACACCAGACTGCGTACTGTTCTGTGGGAATTAACCAGACAACATGGCCGTTTGGAACCCGACAGGCCCCAATGTGACTAGTCAGCTGGCCTCATTGTAGTGCCAGCGGTGTGGCTTCCCTCCCTCTGTTGGAGACGAGTGGAAGTGCATAATAGAGCCAATGTCAAAGGGAGAGAAAAGCACAGCGGAGGGGTGTGTTCGTGGGGGAGGGGAGGAGCCGAGGATGGATGGGGGGGGGGGGGGGGGGGTTTTTTTGTTTC
>OMNZ01111530.1:0-16106 GCA_900303255.1 Lesueurigobius sanzi
ACCAGGTCTAAACCAGGTCCATAGGTGAGAGTAGGAACCAGGTCTAAAGGAGAGAGTAGGAACCAGGACTAAACCAGGACTAAACCAGGTCCATAGGTGAGAGTAGGAACCAGGTCTAAACCAGGTCCATAGGTGAGAGTAGGAACCAGGTCTAAACCAGGTCCATAGGTGAGAGTAGGAACCAGGTCTAAACCAGGTCTAAACCAGGTCCATATGTGAGAGTAGGAACCAGGTCTAAACCAGGTCTAAACCAGGTCTAAACCAGGTCTAAACCAGGTCTAAACCAGGTCTAAACCAGGTCCATAGGTGAGAGTAGAAACCAGGTCTAAACCAGGTCTAAACCAGGTCTAAACCAGGTCCATAGGAGAGAGTAGGAACCAGATCTAAACCAGTCTAAACCAAGTCTAAACCAGGTCTAAACCAGGTCCATAGGTGAGAGTAGGAACCAGGTCTAAACCAGGTCTAAACCAGGTCCATATGTGAGAATAGGAACCAGGTCTAAACCAGGTCTAAACCAGGTCTAAACCAGGTCGATAGGTGAGAGTGGGAACCAGGTCTAAACCAGGTCTAAACCAGGTCCATAAGTGAGAGTCGGAACATAGATCGAGCGGTAAATGGAGAGCTTTCGTCTTTGGACTCAGCTCCTTCTTCACCACAACAGTCCGATACAGCGACCGCATCACTGCAGACGCTGCACCGATCCATCTGTCCATCTCCCGCTCCATCCGTCCCTCACTGAGAACAAGACCCCGAGATACTTGAACTGCTCCACTTGAGGCAAGGACACTCCACCGACCCGGAGTGGGAAGGCCACCTTTTTCCGGTCGAGAACCATGACCTCGGACTTGAAGGTGCTGATCTTCACACTCGGCTGCAAACCGCTCCAGTGCAGCTGAAGGTCTGGATTTGATGAATGTGTATATTTCATCTGTGCATGTGTATATACAGTATGTTTACATACCATGACATTATGCCGGGGGATGTAAACTTTTGAGCACAACTGTAATTCTAACGGGACCAAACGTGGAGATTTGATCAAAACAAAACATTTTATTGCCAGTGGAGGAAGCACTTCTTCTCTTCATTCAGATTTATTTTTCATTGTTTCATGTGAAAAGAGAACATCCTTCTATTCAGTGTAAAAGATATGAAGTGTAATTTATCTTATTTCAAGTGTTTTTTTTATGCTTGTTCCACTGGCATTTTGATCTACTCATATTCAGCATAAAGTACTTCAATTCAAGCTATTATTGAATTAAAATGAGCATTTTTTCCAGTCTCATTCTCCTGGACCTTCTCTTTTTCACATTTTAGCCTGAGTAACCCCATCGTTTTCTTCTTGGAATACGCCCGCGACATCAGGAAGGAAAAAACCCTCTGACTGAACAGCCCCGTCATTCAATACATTGCTCATAATCATATAGTTAGGCGGCTCATAAAAGTTTAAAAGCCTCTGTACATTCTCAGTAGCTCCATAATGTTCCTGTAACGTCATCCTGATTCTGCCTCAAACGTTATTAGTCAAACGCCGCGGATGGTATCTCTATAAAAGCCGCGTTACAAGCTGGACGAGGCCGCGATGGCAGCGAGATACGGACTCCGCGCTCGCTGCAGAGGAGTCTAAATATCATTTCCTTATTGTAAATGATGGAGCCGAAGGGAGAGAGAGGGCTCTATCTGCAGACGGAGCCGGCCGGGGAGATAAGGCTAATGCAGCGGGAAGAAAGAGAGGCACTGGAGCTGGAAAAAACCTGCGTTCAGAGGTCTCCAGCCTTTACACCAGGGCTGCTCTGATGGAGGAATGGCTGCCCGTGCTTTGAGGATATTCGAGTAACTGCCAGACTCGAGAGATTTCAACAGGAAGTCTGAAAACGAAGTCAAAATCAGGACAAAACCAACTCTTTTTTCTTGGGGTGGTGGAGGGTCTAACGATGGAGGATTCTTTAGGCTTGTTTTGTTTAGATCTTACATTTGTGTGATATTACGTCTGTGTGTGACATTTCATTAGTTTTTCCATTTGCTCTCGGACTGTGACCTCCTTCAGTCCCGTAAGACGACCAAAGACGCTGTTAGCATTTTGCCTCTACAGTATAGTCCCATGGCGCCAAATTTCGGTGAAGTTAGAGGCCACAAATCTCTTCCAAGTTTCCCCTATTTAAATAGGGTTATGTCAGTAGTTACACGTTCAAAGTATAGTTACACAAAATTAAAACTGTCAATTTTCTAAGCGGATAAAACGGGTACTATATTTTCAGGCGGAATAACACGCAAAGTTCACGCTTCAATCGCCTGAAAAAATGGCTCCATTCTCCAGTAAATTGTCCCATATTTGGCCTCTACGCATCACCACTAGGAGGAGCTGTTTGTCCTGCTGCTGTTTCCTGTTGTCAGTCGAGCCAACATGGCCGACATCATTATTTAGTGAGTAAAGCTGAACTACGGCAGCAGAGGCTCGGTCTCTGGGTTCAGCAGATCCTCCAGAGACACAGCTCCTGGATGAGCTGCTCCCAGAGGCATTTCAGTGTTTCCAGACCCAGTTTGAGGAGCTGTTGTCCCGGTCGGCTTTAGAGCTAGCACTGCTACTATCCCCCGCTATCTTCTGCCGCTCCCACTGCTGCCCTTCTGTCTTCGGTTAGTAAATCAATCAATGCTCAATAAAATACAGCTAAAATGTACAATATTTCCATTTGAAAAGGTCACTGTATAGAGAATTGGCCATGAAATAACAACAGACTTGTTGGAAAATAGCCTTGTGCCACTTTTCCCCATCATTTGTGAAAGGATAAATGCTATCAGCTAAATCTACCCTAGTTTTAGTACATATTAAAATTAAAAAACAGGAACAACTTTCACCTGGCAGCCCCATCTCCTCACTTTGCATCACAATTGGTTCACGTGCCGCGATTTGATGCAAAAGAAAGCAATAGCAACACAATGAAACAAAAGATAATCAGAGGATTTGATGTACTCTTAAAAAACTAGCCCTTATACCTATCTCAGGTGTCAAATTCTCAACGTGTCACAATCTCAAACAGCCATACAATGTTTTGCTGAATAAGAGATGGCGGCGCAACTTATTTTTCCCTATTTCAGATCGAGGAGGGAAGAAGAAAGTAGCGCATGCGAACTGAAAGCGACCAGCGTTTTTTATTCAGCTTGACAATCAACAATACTTCAGTGAATTCCTGATGCCACCAATGAAACACAGCTCCTCGACACCAGCAGCTCCCCCTGGTGGTAACAGTGTCCCACATAAAGACACTGCCACCACCTTATTTCACTGTAGGCACTATGTATCTTTCTTTGTAGTCACCTTTACAACACCATTTTTGAAAAACGATAAATCGAAGTTCACTTTTTCTTGTTTTAAGCGCAAAATTACTGAAAATTGTAATTACCTACTCAAATCAAATCTACTTATTTTTTGATTACTTTTTGTCGCACTGCACAGTCATTTACTTTGTCCCACCTCTAGAGTAATATTCACACAGGAAATGCCCAATTGTGACAGTCCATGGACAAATGGGGAACAAGTCTATTTTGGGCATTTTGAGTTATTATCAGATTCTTAAAGTGTAGTCTCCAAGCTTTTCCAATGATGTGTAACACATGGAAATCTGATCATATTTGAAGAAGTTGTGGCCATTTGAAGGTAGGCCCTCATCGATCCTCAAACCTGAGAAATCAAATGTATCCACCAGTGTTTCCGACTTTTCTGAGTCATTAACTGAACTGTGCCAAAATTAAGCCATAAATGTCACTGAAAAGCGTCACAGTTGTTTCCATCCGGCTCTCATGTATTGTCAGGGCGAATATACTCATGAAAAAAAGAAAAGTTTCTTATTGATAGATGACATTTTGTGGCGCCGGAGTGCAGGTGATCGCTCCACGCACTCCACTTGACCTGCCCCGGCCCAAACAATCCCACCTCGCTCCGCGTTTTAACCCTCATCCATAATCACGCGTCCTCCAAAAACCTATCGCCTCCTCCTTTATCCAAAGTCCACACACAATCTATTCTTCACAATATCACCCCCCCCCCCCCCCCCTCCCCCCTCTCTCTCTCTCTCTCTCTCTCTCTCTCTCTCTCTCTCCCTCTCGTTCTCTCTCTCTCCCTCTCTCTCGGAGCCAGACTGTTTTTGCTGCAGTGAGCGGTAGAAGCGACCAGCGAAGGAGCTTTGGGGCTTTAGTGCATCTCTTTCCCCACACACAATTACGCGCAGTTTTCTATACGTGCATTTTTACGCGGACGAAACACGTCGGAAGTACGCGAGCTGTGGATACGCGGTATTTCCACCTCTTTTTGGACTAAACTCGACTCGAGAGGAGGCTATACACAGAGTCCTGGACTAGTATATACCATCAACCCTTGGACTACGCAAGAGTGTTTTGATTTGGGAGCCGTACAAAAGGCGGACACGGTCTACGCGGTGAGTATGCAGCGAGTGCGCGCTGCTTCTTGCTCTTCTTCTTTGGCGATGTTTCGGGGGCTGAACTAGTTCCGATTTTGGTGATGTTTTGGGCTGAGCTGGTGAGACACCTGTCATCTCTCTCTCTCTCTCTCTCTCTCTCGCAATGCGTGTGTCCGCGCGTGTGAGTGTTGCGTGCCCGCGCTTTGTGATAATCCTTTGGTTGGACACAGAGATAGAGAAAGAATGAGAGGAGAGGGTTTAAAAAAAATCCCATGCGTTTTTTAACTATTTGTGAATCTGTCCCTCGCGTTTCCACAGCTTGTCACCCCGTAGCCTTCCCCACAGCTTCTCCCCTCTCCACCACGCGCATTTCCACACACAGCGGCGCGTTATAGTGGCGTGACAATCGTCGCACCGTCGCAGGTACAAACGCGATGCCCAAAACAACACAAAAGCCTCCTCCGCCGCCGCGTTTTGTTGTTGAGGAACTTGTCTCTCTGCTTTTGCGCGCACTTCTTCTCCCTCTTCTTCGTCTTCTCCCTCTCTTTCTTAGCCTCTCATCCTCCCATCCCGTCACTCAAACCGCCCCTCCCTGTCCCCATATCCCCATCCCAGGCTCCTCTCTCATCCCTCCACACCCCACAGCCTGCCTCCTCCGTGTCCCCGCCCTGCGAGCACCGCCCGTCCCGCAGGCTGTTGGGGAGGAAGGCAGCGAACGTCTCTCTCCATCTCTCCTCATCCTCCTCGGTCATGCTTTGTGGCAAAGACACGCTGGACTTAACCTCCCAAGTGCTCTCTTGAGTAGCTAGAGGAATGGGTCTTGGAATGGGTGTGCGTAATTGGTGGATGTGTTGCAAAAAAAAAAAAAAAAAAAACTATGTCGTGCCTCTTTCGAACAAGTGCCTCGAAGCTGTTTACGTTTCTGTTTATTCAGAGTTTGCCCTAAATAGCGCAGTTTGGGTTGTTTTCAGAGGATACATGCTGCTTTTTAAGTGCGTTGTAGCGTCCTAGGAGTAGATTTGTAGGGGAGGGGCTAGTTGTCACACTTTTCTTCCCAGAGTCAACTGCTCATCACAGAAGGTCCCACAAGAGTCAGATAAACATTAAAAGTAGCTTATAGCGTTGAGTTGAAGTAGGCGCTGCTTCCTTTTTAAAAAATATATATTATTGCAATTCAAAATACTTTATATCAAGCTGTAAAATGTAGGATTTCACACAACGGCCCAAAAATATCTGCTTCAAAACCTATTGGACACAACAACATAATGTCCCACCATTTAAGCCCCATGTGACAACTAGGGCTGAACGATTTATCGCAGGGGTAGGGAACCTATGGCTCTTTTGATGACTGCATGTGGCTCTCAGAATCTTAGCTGCATTTCTTAACACAATGAGTAATACGGGTTACATTTCATAATAATAAAAAAAGTCAGTGTGGGCTTGTTTAGGGTTCTCCTGAAGACGACCACGTTGTGTGTAACAGTCCAGCTGTAGATCCAGTGTGTATTATGGTCCAAATGCATACAGTGTTGGTCATAATCATTCTTCTCCTCGTGTGGATTGTCCAGTCACGGTAAAAAATCTTTTTTTCCAACATGTAAAAACACAAAGTTGTCCAGAAACAGTCCAAACACCAAAGGCTGCAATTCTGACACGTATTACTCTCTTGTTTAAAAATTCACACATTTTGTTGTACTCAGAGTAAAAAAAAATATTGTATGGCTCTCACGGAAATGAATATATGTGACTTTTTTGGCTCTTTCAGCTAAAAAGGTTCCCGACCCGATACCCAACGATTTATCACATTTGGTATATGATTTTTAAGGAAAAACTAAAAAAAGTAAGTCTCTAGCCCATTCCTGTCAGGAGTTATGACATTTTAAAGAAATTATTAAAATGCTCTGTGCAGCCACTAGGGGGCATCCAAGATTGTTTTAAAAGGATGAAATTCCACACTGTCCAGCAGAGGGCACTGACACTGTCTTATAGCCATACGCCTTTGCTCTCTCCTAAAAAAATAAATGATAAAAGCACAGATGGAGTTAAAGGACCAGCTGGAAATATCATTTATTTTCTAAAATGCACATGAATGCAAAAAGATACATAAGTAAAACTGCAGGACTCTGACCCCCCCAGGTCAAAAGTGCAATATTTCTGCAGTCACTTAAAGTGATTTAAAAAAAATGTTTAATTCCCCAACCCTGAATTATATTTACATTTATTTTTTGTTAAACTTGCCCGAAAGAGGACCTTGAAAAAATAATCTCAAAAAATCGCAATATTGAGGGAAAAAAATCGCCATTAGATAATTTCCCAAAATCGTTCAGCCCTAGTGACAACCATCTCCAACAAATAGGGTGGTTAACGCTCGTGTTGTGCCTCACAGCAAGAAGCTCCCGGGTTCCCACTAAAAACATGTCCTATAGATCAGGATGAATGTGTGTGTTTGTGTGTCTGTGTGTGCGAATGTGGGACAGTGTGGTGTGTTTAGTGCATCCTCATGTGCATGCACTGTCCCAAACAAACAATGTTCTTACCCCATTGGCCAATAACTCCATCTGAAATGAGATGCAATATTGAAACAATTCTGAAACAACCCAGAACTAAAGATCCAATCAAAGTCAAACACCCAACTAAATATTTAACTCGTCAAATTTAGATTAATATGTTGAATTTGAGTCATCTACACTATTCTAGACTTTCAGTTTTTTGCAGAGCGTAATCGAAGCTCAAGGCTCCAGCCAGATATCAGACCATGTGACCTGCTACTTTCCTTTGGTCAGGGAGAGTATACTTGGCCTCATTCCTCAGTACAATTCTTTGCATTTTATATTTCCTGTTCTACTTCTTAATAGTAAATAGTTTTTCATGTTTATTGCAACTTAAATATCATTGAAGATACATTAATACTCTTTTAGAACAAGATTCCCATTTTGAGTGGCATTAGGTGGCCATTTAGTGCCTCTATTTATCGAACTTCTCTTTTTGCTGTTTACTTTTATTGTGACAGACCTATTTTTAAGATAACTGTGTTAATATATGTCCAACGAATGTATTCCGATGCCAAAGAGCATTGTAGCCATAGAAACATTTTGTCAGCCTTGTGCATAACAAGTCGTTCTCCTTTAGATTTTACTGCCTATATCTTCAGCAAATTGCCTTTTTACAACCAAAAAAACTCATTTTACACGAGTTTTCAAACTGTTTTTCACCCCAACTTTCTCAAAAACCTTACAACATGACCAAGAACAACCATTACATAACAATTTACTAATATATTCCCCACAGTTTATGACAATAACAGTCCTGGATTTCGTTTGTTCTCCTCTAATCACGATCAGGCTTAATTGAGGACATTACTGCAGCCGCGTAAATTGCTGAAGATCTTCCCTTGCCTGTCCCCAATTATCTGTAGCTAATGTTACAACGCAAATCATCGATTTTAATTGGAAAACATGAGCGCCAACGGTGACGAGCGCTGCCGGGCTGAAGCCGTAGGTCTAAATGAGGCCGTTTAAGTCCCAGGTAAAAGAGTTAAGCCTGGATTATGTGTGAACTTAAACTTGGCGCAGTGGGTTAGCGTGCTAGCGAGCTAAACCTTTGTCTCGATTTAGGTCAAGGATAATTATGCGCCGCGCTGTGCTGATGCGCTTGTTCGACATCGCAAACTGTTCCACAAGTAAAGCTTCCACAGCGTGATGGAGAGGGATGAAGAATCAGCTGAACTTCTGGCTTGTACCTTTCTAAATCTTTGCCAATGGAACAAGTGCAGTTTGTCTTAGTGAAGGATCTTAAAGGAATAGTTCAGCGCTTTTACATGCTTACATATGTTCTAACCTGGGCTTAGCTTTTACATGTTTACATATGTTCTAACCTGGGCTTAGCTTTTACATGCTTACATATGTTCTAACCTGGGCTTAGCTTTTACATGTTTACATATGTTCTAACCTGGGCTTAGCTTTTACATGCTTACATATGTTCTAACCTGGGCTTAGATGAGGCGATGCGTGGCTGTCTGGTCTTTGTGCCTTCATTCCCGTAAGACAACCAAAGACGGTGTTAGCATTTTGCCTCTACAGTATAGTCCCATGGCGCCAAATTTCGGAAAAGTTAGAAGCCACAAATCTCTTCCAAGCTTCCCCTATTTAAATAGGGCTATGTCAGTAGTTACACGTTCAAAGTATAGTTACACAAAATTAAAACTGTCAATTTTCTAAGTGGATAAAAGGGGCACTCTATTTTAAGGAGCGCTTCGGCCTCTGCGCAGTAAGCTTCCTCCCGAGAGATGCCTCCTTCCACTCACTTCCGGCAACACTCGCAAAGTGCAAGGACTCATTTGCAATGTGGATGTTGTAGATGATGGAGACTGGTTTGTAGCAGATCCAGAGCCAACTTGGAAGAGATTTGTGGCTTCTAACGTCTCAGAAATTTGGTGCCATGGGACTATATTGTAGAGGCAAAATGCTAACAGCGTCTTTAGGACTGAAGGCATGCACAAAGACGAGACAGCCACGCATATCCTCATCTAAGCCCAGGTTAGAACATATGTAAAAGCACTGAACTATTCCTTTAACACATTGAGTTTCGTTCCCATGTGTTGAGGGCCAAAAAGGTAATATCGCGATGATCAAAAACTTGTGATAAGTCTTGATCTGGACATTTCATCTGGGCATTTTAACACAACGCGGCATTTGATTGTTATTGCTGCATTGTGTCCAATCATATACTTCAGGTGACCTTACACAAGTCCTTTGGCCCGGAAATGTAAGAAACTAGAAAAAAAAACTGTGATTTTTGATGAAAACCAGCCTCTGTTTAGCTTGGGATTTCTCAGGAACTGAGGTGGGTAGAAATAAACGGTTTCCACCCACTGAGAGCTTAGAGTCTCACCTTTCAAACGAGTCATAGTATGTGTCCATAGCTATAACATAGAATAAGCTGTGTTAAAATAATATACAGTATTGTGTCTCCTCTAGGTTGTCTAAAGCCTGGTTCACACGGGAGGATAATTAGACCGATTTTAGCCCCGATTTTAGCCCCGATTCTCCCCTCCGACAATCGCAAGGATGCTCAGATTATCGTAAAATAATGTTATCAGATAGTCCTGCCATGTGTGGTGTGAGACTGCTCTGGTCTGCTCGGAAGGACGTTGCAACCGGCCGCAAATCAGGGATACTCAACATGTTGGATTGTTTTTGGCCTGATTTCCCCTTGTGTGTGGTGTGCCCCGAGTACGCAGTCCGCTGACTGTGACGAGTAGCAAAACAACGCAAATGTTTGTACAACGTTTCCTTTAAAAACAAACCACAAACTATCGCCAATGCATCTTCTTCATCCGCCATGTTTGTTTACTCTGAAGTCACGTTTGAGCCGTGGGGCTGCCCCCCACCCACACACACGACCGAAACTGTTAATGCCACCGTTTTGTTTCGTCTTGTGCGGGATCTCTCAGGTTTGGAAAATCGTCCGACAGTTTTAAAATCTTTCCGTGTGAACCAGGCGTAAGTGGTTGGAATAGGAAAACACGCTCAATGTCAGTTATGAAAGATATTAACTCATAAATGAAGTCTCTGAAGCTCAACATGTTTGTGTTTCAGCTCAAATCCTTTTTGTTTATAAACTAATCCCCATTCCAAGTGTATTTGGTCTAACAATAAGCTCCTTATAAGCATTAATTCTCCTAAATTTTGAGCTCTTTGGATGACTTGAGTCATATAAAAGTGCGATACAAATAATCAGAATAGAATTTATTGCCATCGTCAATGAAGGTTTCACAGACTAGGATTTTCTTCTGTGTCGTGCAACATGAAACATAAACTTGTAATACTGATAAATAATAAACTAAGAGGAAAAAGTATAAAAAAATATTCCCTTTCCATTTTGAGTCTAAAAAATACTGTTCGCAACCCGACCCCGGATAAAGGGGAAGAAAATGGATGGATGGTGTTATCTTAAAATAAGTTTAATAAGACATATTTGGGCTTAAAACAGATTTGTGTTTCCTCCTTTAGTGGGTCACAAGATCTCATTATCTCAGAATCAAACTGCAAAGGGTTTTATGGATTGAGGTATATCTCAACAATATATTGTAGCTACGACCAAAGTTTGTTGGACCGAGTCTTGGTTGGTCTGCATATTTTTAGCTGAGACGAGCAATGTGGATTTTTCTTTGTTAAACTCAAGCCGTTTGAGTACAGCAACAGTAAAATGCGTCCCATTCATTGTTTCTTTTGACTCTGAAGTTGCTACTATTGTATTTTGATGGAGGACATGTCTGACTGAGGTCATTGTAGCGACGAGCGTTCCAAAATGTTAGACTCTGCTTGATCACTGTTGTATCTCGTCTTTGTTCGTACGCACAGACTGTAAATCGACAATGGACTTACTGTTGATTTATTCTTCCAAAGCCTAACAGGAAGTTTCTTGCACTAATGGACCTTTTGGCAACTCTTTAAGTCAGGGCTCTATATCCTTTTTTACCTGTGAGGGTAGGTCTATAGATCTGTCAAGATGTTTTATTTCAACACTAAAAGAAAATGACTGGTATCTGCTTTAGACTTTGCTATATAGTCACCTAAATTTTGATGGAGATGTTTTGTTCCGAGCAAAAAAGCGTCTTTGGAAAGGCTGGCAAGCTACTAGTTGGAGATCCCTGCTTGAAGTTATTATTGGACAAATTTGCCATTCCAACATGCACTAGGTCATCCTAATTATTCTTTAATTTTCACCCAATTCTAAACATGGGAGCAGGCTTCGAAGACCGAGTCAGATGGCTTGTAAAGATGAGCTTCCGTGAGCCCGTGTTGAGCTATCAGCCTATGACATAAGATTTTCACCTTTTACTTTGTGAACTTTTGTCGCAGATGGCCCAAGTCTTGTAGCCTGACTCCATGTGTGAGACACATTGGAAGACAGTCTGGGATCGCGCCGTTGGCTGGCTTTCAAATTCGAGATTAGAGGCGGGACTAACAAACCCAAACCAAACATGGATGTGACGTAAACACAGTAGAAAGAGAGGCAAAAACGTCCTTTTTAAAAAGAGAAACCTTTAGGGCAGGCAGTTGTTGTGGTTTTAAGGACAAGTTCAGCTCATTCAGACCAGAAGATAAGGCAGTAAGGCAGTGCGAAAACATTGCTCAATTTTAATATAGATTTCTGTAATTCAATCCCATTGGAGTCTTCTTTTGATCCATATTTCGTCTTTTTTTTTAGTCTTTAATGGAACATAATCTGCAAAATATAACACAATATTATAGCAATATTCAATTTCTTCCCACTGTGCAGCCCAAATCAGCCTCCTGTTTTGCGTGTTCTCAGCCCAAACCAAAGTTATGTCATCCTCATTCAAACCTCCCCGTTCTTTGAGGACATTATCGCGCCCGGGCCTGTGTTGTAAACCGTCAGAGCGCTCGCCTTGGCTTTTCCCAATTAGCCGCAGCGTCTTGGCGCGGCTCGGCTCCGGCTCGTTAAGAAGGATGAATAAAGCTCCAGTCACACCACCACCAGCAGACCCTCCTCCTCTTCCTCCTCTCGCTCCCCCGTCTCAGCGCCTCTCCACTGGGCCGGTCTCTCCTCATTACTGCCTCTGTACATGCGCCCACCCCCCACAATCACCTCCACAGCCGCGTGACACCGGCCGATCGATAAATAACCCGCCGTGCGATGGCCGCTCCGGAGCTGGAGGAGGAGGAGGAGGAAGAAGATGCAAATTCTGCGGTTTTCAGATTGATTCAGAGCCATATTCACGGGGATTTCAATGGTAGTAGGTGACTAAATTACTGAGCATAATGGTAAGGCAGCGCAATATATCGCCAAATTACAGCTATGGCAATATTATGTGATGCAATATCCATAATTTACACACTTTTCTGCAAGCACAGTCTGAAATGAAAACGCAAGGTGATCTAAAATTGTCCAAGGGTTGAGTTTTTCCCAGTAGATTGCGTGCACCTTATAGAATTCTAATTCACTTGGAGCAGGTGCAAATACAACTCTGTGGGAGAGAGACAGTTTATGAAGCAATTTTAAGATGCTTTCCCTTATCATTATTTGATAGCGGATTCACAAACCTGCCAAAATCTTCTTATGGCTGAAATTCCTTTCTACTGGCCAACATCACACACATGTTTTTGAATATCGTCTCTGACTTTTGGACACCTTTTATGAGAAAATAATTAGACCAAGTTTTTGTTTCATGTGGAGTGGCCCAGCAGTTACAAAGTTTAGAATATGCAATTTGACAGGTTAACGCCTAGAGTCCATTGTCCATTGAGATGAATCTGGAAACATCGACAGATCTTCACATTTACGTCTGAAAAAGAACATTTTATGCGTTTTATATGTGACGGGGCATGAGTTTTCGGAGCTCAACAGCACAACATCGGAGCAAAACAGCAAAGAAGTGATTTTTTTTTTGAAAATGAGTGATTTTTGTTTTTTTGCAGAACCTGCGAGTCCATGTTTCAGATAACAGTATTGGTATCTTTAAAAGCATACATTTTGTGTTTGAAAACCGGGTGTATTTTCAGGATATTCAGTGGGCTTGTGCCGCGGCTCAGTTCATTTCCTACTGGCCATTCACGTGTGATCTCATTTCCAAGTATTCTCAGAGTAAAAAGCTTAAATTGCTTACTTTGCGTTGTCTTCATCCGAAGAATTCTCCCTTAAGGCCCAATATGTCCCTTTCTGTCGTTGCCACAAGCTGCCGCAATCCTCCGAGTCTTTGTGAGTGATCCTGCTGTGTTCTTTCCCAGACGAGAGGCCTGTGGTCCCGCGTAGATCAGCGGCAAATCCCATGTCTCTGGAGTCTCCTGGGATGTTTACCCCTTTTTTTTTTTTTTACAAACGTTGTCCATATGAAATTGGTGCCAAGTATCATAAATGAGATATGTGTCTGTACTTCAGCCTCGTTCCGCTGCCATTTGAGCACAGAAAACAAACAATTCTTAGCGCTACGTCACCACCAGCTGCTTGACTGGCAGTCGCTACAAAATGGTGACATAATGAGATGCAAATGAGCTCCATTGTCTCAAACGAGCAGAGAGAGAGGAGGCTTTTCTCTGTTTTACCTTTTACGAAGTGCCAACTTTCAAATTGCCACAACTTCTCCAAATATGAACAGTTTTCCATGTGTTTCATATCGTTGGAAAGCTTAGAAACTACACTTTCAGAATCTGCGAATAACCCAAAATGCCCCAGACTTGGGTCCCTGGAATCCATGACCCGTCACATAATATAATATTTGTCTGATATAAATCAAGAGATTTGTTACTGTTGAACATTCACAGAGGACAGTTTTAAATTAAAATTTAAACTTAATTTAATAAAATCCAAGGTTGTTTGCCTTTTATAACTGTGAGGAATTTTGCAGCTTCGTATGTTTCAATATTGCTTTGTATTTGATCTCCGAGCATGCTAACTTCCTGCTAACTTTAGCTACTTTAGAACATTAACTGTCCGCTCTGTGAATCTTCTACAGCAAAAAAATCTCTTGATTTGCTTCTCTTATATATTAGACAAATATATAAAACACATAAAATGTCATTGTTCAGACATAAATGTGAAGATCTCAGTCGATGTTTCCACATTCAAACTTTAAATTTAGTTATGGTGACATGCCTAACACTAGGACAGGGAGATGGGACACAACGGCTGAATAAAGTTTAGTTTGTATGGTACTAGCGGTTCATTTTCCAGATTCCTCTCAAATGGTAATACTCCTAGACGTGTTCAAAATGTGATCCAATTGTGATTCAGAAGAATATAATTGCAAATCTAATCGACTTATTACTTCGCAGCCACTTCTAAATCCATTAAAACAAACTGACAGACCTCCATCCTTCTCTTTTCAAACCTACAGCCACCTTTAGCTGAGTTATTTAATTACACTGTTGCGTCACTTTCAGACCACGCGCTGGTGACCTTTTGTAAACCGGGAATAAAAGCTGAACTGCGCCCAGAACGCTGAGTGTTTCCTCATTTAGTAAAGTGCTTTTCGTTCTCCGTTGTACTTGTGCTCGGGCGGATCCATTTATCTATTAACTTCATATCGAGAAAACGCAGGACGAGCTTTTTCGAAAACAGGAAGTCGACTTTCAGAAAGGTCTGGCGAAACTTTTCCAGGAACACTTTCTTCTGACGGTGTTCTGAGTCGGAAAATGGAACAAAAAATGGCGGTTCTTAACAGCAAAACAACTAATTTAGTAGCGATTGACCTTTAACAATGCTGAATAATGGTTTGACAGTGAATACAAAACCTAGAAGAGCTTGGTTTACCTTGAATTTACTGATGAGGCTTGATCCACAACTCCACACTCTGCGACTCTGCAGGTGGATTATTGAAGGATATACAAAGTAGGGCTGCACAATAACCAAACCGAAGACTGAGGGTTTTTCTTTTGTCTTGCGTCTTTGATTCTTTTATGAAGCTGAAATGTAATTAATGAGTTCAACGATGTGTAATAGCAGTTTAGACGTATCATTAGAGATGCTAGTTTCATCACTCCTGAAGATAATCGTCAAACCTCGGCCCCAGAATCAAAAGTGAATTCACCATAAGAAGTTTTGCACTAATTGGCGTGATAATATTCTGAATTGCAATAATTTAGGCCAAGATAATCGTGTCCATATCGTCTCACGTGGCAAGACTCTATAACAGAGCGTACAAGATCCACCACAGACTCCCAGGCTGGACCCACCATTGTGCTGCTCTGGCACTGTCTGGTGCCTTGACTTTCCAGAACTTTGCTCTGATTCATGGGTTTAAGCTATATTTCCATCTGCTAAACAACTGCCCATCGGCCTCATTGTCTGCTCTGGCCCCAAGACCCAGCTCCAGATCCGAGCGTTCAACCAGATCCACCACAAACAACATCTTACCCATACTTACCTTCAAGAACAACTACGGACAAAAGTCCTTCTTCTGTGAGATCACCAGGGCCTGGACCAGGATCCCCCTGACCATAAGATCCATGCAGTCTCCTGGGCCCAGTATTTCAAAACTTTGAATCCAGATAATAATGATCCAGATTTCCAAATCCTCTTATTCAAATCCATGAATCTGAGATTAATATCCCAGTATTTCAAAACGTTGCAGGATTAGATCAAAATGTTCCTGATCCCCTTGGATAGGGATTTCCAAATCTGTCCCTCCGACTGGATCATAGACAGGAAACAGGAAGTGATACAATCAAGCAAAATTGAGTTTGTCTTGTACAACTGCCCCACGTCCTCACTGTCATCATTTACCATGAAGAATTACCAATTAAATGATTGTATCTGTAAATGAGTGAGGAGCTCATTCATCAAAGCTAGATCTTTAGTTTTTGCTACACTCAAAATGACTGATGAGAGAAAAGAGTCAAGACTTGGAGATCCTTTCTATTCATACATCGTTTTACACTGTAACATCACAAATATTGTACACAGTTTTGCAATAGAGCAATTGAATATTGATTATTAGAACATGTGTTTCATTTGAAGTTGTGTAATTAATCCTGAGTAATGTAAAATGTGTCATTAAGACTTCGTGTTTATTTAATCAAATTCTGGAGCGAGAGCCTCCTTTGAGACAAAAGTACTTGTTTATTAAATGCCCTTAGTCCCTCCACAAACTCTACCTGTTATGTGCCGACTGTAATTTACTATTTTCAATCTTAACGTCGTCAGCCATGACTCTTAATTTGTGTAAACTTG